>JAMPIV010016951.1:80000-121568 GCA_024509875.1 Oreohelix idahoensis | reverse complement strand
ACGGACAACTTACACGGTTTAGGAACGCGACCCCCAGTGCAGACCAAGACTTTGTAGACTTCATCTTGAAGATCAAGCTTCTGCTGAATAGATGGATCAAGCTGGAAGGAATTACAATAGATTATAATCGCTTGGTTGATCTAATGCTACGGGACAAAGTGTTGTCCTCTTGCTCTACTGAGCTAGTAGCATTCTTCCAAGAGCGCCAGCCAAAGGACATTGATTCCATGGCAAGTTGGACCACAATTATGTCCTGGCCCATCCGGGCAAGTCCATCAATCGGTCCGGGCTGTCTGATGCCCTAGTCGCGGGGGTCGGCAAAGTTCAACGATAACCGTGGAAACGTCGCTCGGGTAGCGCCGAGGGTTCACATAGGCAGAGATTCAATAGGTCACCCCGGCCCTATCAGCCATTCAGAGGCAACTACAATAACTTCAGAACGCGTCAGAGGTTCCAGCCGAGGTGGAACAACCGACACTCTGGTAGCGATAGTGACGGAGAAGAGCGCCAAATGCGTAAACAAGTTCGCTTTGATGAGTCTCGAAAGGAAGATAGCCACTATAAAGAGAAACCGGTCAAGCAGAGGAGTGGATCCTCAGAGTGTCGATCTTCTGACTCCGAGGCGCGATTGTCACTGGTTAGCAGTCCTATTAGGAGTCCGCGTGGCGAATCAAAAAGGGAACGCCGATGTTCCACGTGCAATGGCAAGGGACATAATGCAGACATTTCTGTTACCCCGATCGAACACGCAAATTTCGCGTATTTTTGGACACAGTCAATAGCGAGGACTGTGTGGGGTGCAGACCTCTGTTCCATTCAGACGAGAGGGTAGTGTTACGGTGCGAACATGCACTACCGTGCCTTTCTGCGGTCCATGAGACTCGGAATTTAGGGCTCCATAGAGGTGTGGTGAAGAAGAAACCAGTCTCGGTGATGAGAGACACAGGATGCACTACGGTTGGGGTTCGCCGTTCCTGTATCGACGAATCCTGCCTCACAAGCAAAACTGTGAAGTGCACCACATTTGGGGGCAAAGTTGAGTCTTACCCCCGGGCGTGTATTAATGTGAACACCCCGTTCCTATCAGGTAGAGTGAACGCGTTTGCCCTCGACAACCCTGTCGCCGACTTGATCGTCGGCAATGTACGAGGGGTGCATGACGTTACTGGAGATGTTAGAGTGGTGTCTCAACGGCACCGTGTTCCCGTGGCTGTCGATCAGGTGATCGCTTTATCGCCATCTGAGAAGAAAGTGCATCAGCGACAGGGTGCGGGGCAGGCATCCTTGGGTACGCAGAGTCCGGTGCCAAGGCGCAGGAATAGGAACCATAAAGGTGTGTCCGAGGCCCTGATAGCAAGTGACTGCACTGTATGGGTCCGCAATGTCCCCCTGAGTGCTAGTTGGCGCACACTCGGACGTGCGTTTAATGAGGTCGCACAAGTGAAGTTCGTTGAGGTCTTGTCGTTGCGGGACATTATGAAGATAGCGTGAGTTACATTCGCGAATAAATGGGGTGCGCGTGATGCAGTCAGGTGTAAGCACATGTCGTTGCTTCATAACCACCTGCTGATAGTCCAGCAATAGCAAGGGAGAGATATCGGGTTTCGCATTCAATTAGGTTGTTTCGGTTAACGCGAACCGAACTTTAGAGTCTGACACACTCCATCAGTACTGTTATGGTATTGGAGAAGCGGACGCTCTGTCCTGATCGTAATTTTTGGAAAAGGACAGGAGCGTCCCATGATGAGTCCATTTTGGCTATGACATTAGGTTCAACAAGTAATCGTAAACCATGTAATGTGGACTTATTATTCATATTTGAATGTTTCACTTACTTATAACTGTGTTGGTTATTGCTTTCATGTGCCATTAAGGCAACGTGTTATACTCTAATTCATGATTAATAACTAGTACTGATATAACTTCTATTTTGTTTACCATGGATGTTTAAGTAACAGCTCCCATGGGGCATAAGGGTAGTAGTCCCCAGGTAAGGTGCCCGTTGTTTTTTTTTACGGCTGCCAGAACCTTGGGGGGCAGTTACTGTGTATACATGTTATAATCTTGTTTCATATATGGCATAGATGAGGTAGGTTGTTTGTCCCAGTCGGGCACCGACAGGTCACTTGAGGGTATGCTCGCATGTGGCATGTGGGCCGTCACCTTTCAAGGAGTTTCAGGGTCCAGCTCCCTCCAGGTGGAGGAAAACTCCGTTTTCTTTCTTAAAAAAAGGGGGGGGGGTGGATGTCACGGCGTATTTCTATGCCGTATTTCTATGTTGTGTGACGGTTGGAAACCGTCCTGATAGTCATGTGATCAGTAGAGTCATGTGATCAGCGGAAGTAACGAAATGCGCAAGTTGGGTGCGAATTTAGTCAGTGGAGATTTAACTGCCATCCATGGCGGATGCAGTTGTTCGGTATGCCAACTGTGGCTGTCTGTGATATCTAAGAGTGACGCGGTGCCCGCCATTTGAGCCCTATTCCTAACGTTAGCTATTTCTGCTATTAAGGATTCCAGGGAAGTGGTTATTTACTTAGCGTTGAGTTTGGTACATGCTAAGTTACTGTCGTGCATTTTCATAGTTAGTGTTACTATGTAGGTTTTTCCCGCGTGATGGCGCGACGTTCATTTTAGGATTGTGGTAGCCAGATTACCCGTTCTGTAGATCGATATTAGTACATGCATTCCCTGTTGTGGCACGTATATAGTCGAAATGTTGTATTTTGATCAGGCCATGTGTGGTCATGTGTTTAATTGAATAAACGGAATATAAGCTGGTTCATGAGCGTTAGTCATATGACACCCACTGTTGTTGTGTCATGCCTCTGGCAATACGAGCCTATGTGTAGTTCTCGACATAAGTTATTTAGGACAACAGTGGTATAGCCTTAGTGGTGAAGGGGAAGATAGCTAGCACCTTATTTCTCCCTCCACCTTAGCTAGTGTATAAAGGCTTGTGTGATAATATACTTAACAGAGACATTTGTATCCTTCTAAAGTTGTTGGTACAAGTTTGTAATACCAGTTCGTGGTACAAGCTGGTGATACCAGTTCGTGATTACTGTGTAAGATACCAGCTTGATACTATTCTGTGGATCAAGAGCTTGTGGTCTACACTAGATACCTGAAAATCCTTGCCTTGACGTTGGAGCGGTTACCCGTGCAACTACGCCTGGGACGTTCCCTCAGCACAGAAGTCGACAACTGACGGTGCAGTCAGCAAGCCAGTCCAACATCTGGCCAGATAAGTTATTTTAATCTGGCCAAAACAAAAGAACTCACCACCTAAATAAATAACCCCTTGAACATTTTCTATCAAAAAAACACCTTTTTTTAATCCATAAACATCACTTATGTAATTACTCATGTTAAAGAATAATTTATTACTAAATTTGTTATATGTATTTACAAATCAATTGATGATTTAATTATTACAAAGAGAAGTGCACACGTATGAATCAGTTATCTTAAATATAAATACAACAGAGCGATATGTTATATTTTACTAAATAATTCAGTTGGGGGCGCAGAACGAGCTAATATATCTTTCTCTTCATAGTAGGACCGGGCACGTGCAAATTTCACGACAATCTTGAAAAATTCAGTGTCGTGCTTGATTTCTGAAATATCCTATGAAGACTCCCTAAATAGAAGCACCATCCTTCTATTTACAGCTCTGCCAAGACAAATCTTGCGCATAGGTAGAGATACCTTTGGGGACACTCATTGTACACTCTAATTTGTGGCTAGTGTTGGACCATCATTGCAGAACAGGGGAGACAACCCGTAACAAGCAGTCATTTTATCAGTGCCACAGTTACACCCATTAGTAGTTTCTACCTTTATCTTGATAAATAGATGGTAGCTTAGCCTATTATGGCCTGTGCGAAGTCTGAAGATTGCCACTTGTTCACTTCTGCTGAGCATGGGCATCTTTTCTTTTTCTGGTAGCCCGGATGCTCTGCAGAGCATACCATTTTTGTAGCAAGGTTTGCTGGATCGAGATGGACTTGATTTGCCGCTTGTCTGCAAAATACATTTTGTGCTTTGTCAGAATTCCGTTTTCTTCCTCATTTCCCGCTTGTTCTTTCCCATCATTCTCAGTTGTCCTTACACCACACCTTCAACATGAAACGGATCATCAATAAGTAAGTGTTTAAACATATGCCCTATGATCCTTTCAATGCATCTCCCTTACTTTGGTCCATAAATTGTCTTCTTCCAACTCAGACAGTTCATATTTACAGCAACAGTGTGAAGTTGCGAAAGTGCTTGAAACCTATTAACCCTTGTTTAATTGTGTAATTGAGCAAAACACGCTCGGTCTGCGCAATACATCATAAAGCTGCACCGTTTGTTCACATATAAAAAAAAAAGGAAAAGAACTGAACCGAACAGTGATATAGTGGAGTTAAAAAACACATTTAGACTGAATAAAACGACAGGTCTGAAGGTTGTAGGAAAGTACTAAAGGTGCAGACAACTACAGCGTTTTTGAAAATGAGGATACTGACTTAAAATGTGACTTGACATATGCTAATATGTGGTCAACCTATGTAATAAAAGGGTTTTATATATCTAAAATAGACACATTTTTCTCAGTGACATTAATTTAGTTTACATGTTTAAAATGCTCACCACCAACATGAATATATGAGCGATATCTCTCACCTACTGTTCTATAATTCTTTTAGAATTGTCCTTCTGTCTTCAAAAGGTAATTGAGTATTCTCCGTCATTTTTCATGTATTAGAAAAAAAAACAAAATGACCCCATTATGAAACAAAATTTATATCTATTAGCTTTAAAATGTGATTAAGAAAATTTAAATTGTGTTTGTTGTTCATTAAATATTAGTTTTTAAAGTATATATATGTGTGTGTGTGTGTGTGTGTGTGTGTGCGTGCGTGCGTGCGTGCGTGCGTGTGTGTGTGTGTGTGTGTATCTTAGGTATACTGCCCAAAAACGCTAGATAGCCCAGTTCGTCGAGACATCAACCGCTCCATAAAGGGCGGAGTCAAAGTGGACTGCTCGTCGAACACAGTTAAATCTAGGTCACCAGTCCTGTATGTGTGTACTGAGAAAACAGATTATGGAGTTTCCTTTTGTTGCAATGTGCTTTGTGTGCTTTAAGAACTTTGAGAAAACGTAGAACAAATGAATCAATGGGCGCAGAGATTAAATCACCGCCTGAAAATGGCCCATACTGTTTTAGAATACACGGCCAGATTTACCATTTAGTCTCACCGCTATATCCAAACAAGGCGAATAAGCCAGAATTTGGATAACTTCATATTCTTCATTCTGCTCAAGCAAAACAAAACGGCTTGAGAAAGAATCAAACCAAGGGTGTATGGCCGAATGTATGCAACTATTGGACGAGACACTACGACAAGTTAACCCATTTGCTGAGTCATATAAACAAATGCATCAAATAACCAAGGCCAATTCATCAATGACTGTGCGCGTGGTATTTATAGAAGTCCTGGACCTAGATAAGAGACTATATAATGCACCTACATCCAAAACGGACGCTGCTGCAATATTTGTTGGAGAAGACGGGGAAAGACCTGCAAATAGAGACATATGTGTGGTAAAGTACAGTGATACAGCGATAAAATCATAAATTATATATATTAAAGTCAAAATAATAGCAGTAGAAATATAATTAGTAAAGTTGTAACGCGTCTTCTTCCCCGCGCCAGAAAACGCATTGATTTAAGCAGGACAGAACATAGTGAGAAATCTTATCGCCGCGTTGGTAGTATTAGCATTTATAACGCGCCCGTCAAGGGTTAACGATAAAAATTTGAAAAAATCTACTAGCGTAGTGGTTCCAGGAAAGATAGAAAGAATAAAACACACGAACACATAAGATTGAGAGAGCGGACACCTGCTGCCGGCTTTTCAAGTGTTAGAAGCTTGAATTAGCTACTCAGGCCAACAGTGTGAGACGATGCCGTTAGCTTGTGTCGAAAACGATGTCGCAAGTTTGAAAATTTAAAAATACCCCACTAGTCCAATACATTTCTAACCACAGACACTGTGCAAAAAAATATATATACACACACGCATAATTACTTCCTATCGGGAAAAAGGAAGATCTGAGGCGATTTTTATAACATTCAAGTAGATGAAACTTAGAAAACAACGAACACCAAAATGGACAATATATTGAATTCTTTATTACTAGGTTTATGATCATAAAAGTTAGCTAGTCTAAGAGCTGGTTTTGTCCTGATGGGTAATATGCTTTCGAATCAAAAATCCGACAGATAGAAATAAAGTTATAGACAAAAGACGGTATTTGTTCGTACAGACAGACCAACACATGCTCGTTTGGACTTGCACTAACGGTGACATTTTTTGACGCGTCATTGAAAAAGGCAAGAAAGGGTACAAGTAGTCTGTTGTATGAAGGGGGAGACAAGGAGGGGACAAAAAGTATGGGATGGCTCAAACTGAATATTTTTTGTAAGTGTTAGTCCAAAACCAAGTGTATTTTTGGTGAATGCCAAGTTCGGACGGACAGACCGACAGAAGTACACTAACATTGGACCGAAATTGGACCTTAGATTTAAAAATTTGAATGGGAAATCTTAGTAGTAGATCCTATTGGTCAAAATTTTTCATAATATTGAGTACATTCAAAGGCTTGACGCCATTTGTAGAAGATAGTCCCGAGAGCAGGACGTTGTGTCTTTCTGAAAAAAGTGATTAACCTTATTAAAGCATATATATATGAAAGTAATAGGCATCACAGTTCAGCCAGCAGTATATCTGGAATCTGCTATTCAACGTACCAGTGTTTTTTCATGGAATTTCTGGTAAGATCGACATTATTCATATATAATTTGTTTTAAAATGTGAGTGAGAGATGCTGCCATCACGACTGTAAGTAATCAGGTCCCAAGCTGAATTGTGCAGGGCCTGAAGGAGAATTAAGATAAAACACATTGCCAGTTTTGTAAATGCACATGTCTTGTGAAATAAAATGTTTTCTTAGGTGACCAGAGGGACACAACTCACCTATACCATTGTATGGTAGAAAAGAAAGATTAATAATATTATTGCAGATGCAGTGCCGCCTTTGTAGGAGAGACATGTGAACAACACTGGTACACTGGGAAATGGATGTGCTGGATTGGTCCATTGTATATGACCCAGCTCTTCATTTCTTATGTATACTCTTTTGTATATAAAACACAGTCTAAATAAGATATCAACCAGGAGACATTGTTTCATTATTACAGGGGTTTACCTGGCACTAGTCCGGTGCCAGAGTTCTATGGGAAAGCCGTTGAGAAGTTTTGGAGTCCAGTAGTGATAGGGATCGCCAGTATCCCCCTATTACTTTTGGAGCAGTGGTCATTCGGCAGAAAGAATTCAGACAGTTCCAGTGGGCCGTTAAGTGAAATATCTGGTACCCTAACAGTACATCAGCTATAAGAGCAGCATACCCCAGTATTCAAGAAATAAAATATTTCCCTAGTGAAATTAACAGTGACATTGCATTGTAAAGAGACTGGGAGTGGTTAAAGAATCCCTAACAGCCATCCAGTGTTAGAAACCAGTAATAGACAGATTTTAGTAACACTATTTGTATAATTTAACAGTATTTGTTTGGACACTTGTCCTTGTGGGTCTAAAATTCACATTTTGTATATATCTTGAATTCTTTTCATTTTTAAAGTCCTGACCAGAAGAATACTAGGTTCAGGACCAATAAATCATACAGAAAATTATTAATTGTACAAATTTATCCGAGGTGTTATTTCCTTAATCATAGACCTTAATACTTGTTTGTGTAGAGGTGTATTATTGTTAAAGTACCATCACACCACACTTGCATATCCCTAGACATTAGACGTAGCTATCATTCATACTAGTCAAGAATAAGTCTGCTTGAGGCCATAAGGTGGTAGCAGAAAGGTACCCTGATAAATCAACCCTAAATTTGTTAGAATCAGGGACCTTCACAGCTGGCCTCATTGAGTACATTAAGGAAAAATGTCAACATCATTTCATAACATCAAAACCCACCACGATAAATTGGGTCTCTTCTTCCGGGATTTGAACTTGTTAGTTGTTTAGTAATTTAAATAGTGTAGCACTAGTGTCCCCAAAAGTTAGAAAAGTATTTAAAAGGGAAAATAAAAGCTGATGGGCTTTTAAGAGCCAGTAATTAGTTAATTAATTGGTTAATTAATTACTTAGTGTTAGCACTCTGTTAAATAAGAGCTTTGAAAATTATATTAGATCATTTTAAAGATTGATATTATGGCAGACCTAGCAAAGTTCAGATCTGCTGCTGTGCTGGCTGCAAAAGAGATGAATATGGATGGACCAGAGTTGGTCCAGTATGTAACCTCAGAGGTTGATAAATTTATTGCACGTGATAGAGAGGATAGGAAGTTAGAGGCTGAAAGAAAATTAGAGGCTGAGAAAGAAATTAAAAGGTTGCAGATTGAGGCTGACAAAGAGGCTAGGGCATTGGAGGCGGATAGGGAGGCTGAAACAAAAAGGCTCCAGTATGAAGAGAAGAAGTTGGAAGCAGAGGAATGAAGACTGGAAGCTGAAAGGGAAGACAAGCGATTGGCTGCAGAAAGGGAAGCTGAAAAGGAGGAGAAGAGATTACAGAGGGAGCACGAGCTACGACTAAAAGAGTTCGAATTTCAAGGCCATGCTCCTGAAAATGGTGCCAGCCCTTCTACCTCCGATGCCACTGCTAGTCAGGGAGCCTCAACTTCAGCTATGGGGTTCCATTTAGACCATTTTGTTGAGAGGAACGATGATATTGAGTCATTTTTGTCTAGATTTGAGGTTTTAGCCACCACCTATGGGTTGGAGAGGGAAAGGTGGAGTTTAAAGTTATCTTAGGGTCTTAGGGGAACTTCTTATGAAGTGTTTGCCAAGATGAGCAAAGACGACCAAGACAATTATGACATGTTAAAGCAGGCTCTTTTGCTAAGGTATGAAAAGAACGGAGAATTTTACAGGAAAAAGTTTAGGAATGCCAATCTACTATCGGGTGAGACCTATCACCAGTTCTCTGCACGTTTAGAGACATACTTGGAGAAATGGACTGCTCTGGGGAAAACCCAAGATCTTAAAGAGATGATCCTTATTGAGCAATTGAGATAGTCCATGGTTCCAGACTTGAGAAAGTTTCTTATGGAACAATGTGCAGAGAGGCTGGGTGAGTTACTTAATGTCGCTGAGAGGTATCAGGCAGCCCAGGCAGAGGTAGCTGGTGCTAAAAAGAAACAGATTGACAATTATAAGGCTCCAAAAAACTCTAATAGATTTGATAACAAAGATCAGGGGAACAAAGGTAAGCACAATTTTGATAGGCCACGCAATGATTTTAGAAACAAAAACCCACAATTCAATGATACGAAATATGATGAAAGAAAACCTTTTCATCAAGGTAGATTATATTGCAAATGGTGTAAGAGGGAAGGTCATGACATCAAATTTTGTCATAGGAAAACTTATGGATTTGCTGCTATGAAGATGGGGAACAAGGGAGGAAAGGACAAACCTACTGGACAGCAGGAACCTTATCACCCCCCAGTGTGTGAGGATGTAGTCTGCAATGGGGTCACCATTAGGTGTCTCTATGATACAGGCTTAGATTTTGATTCTGTTGTGAGTGCGCACTTGGTGAACCCAGATCAGTATACCACCGAAACAGTGGAGATACAAGGGGCGACCACGGACATACCACTTATGAAACTTCCCATTGCCAGGATAACGGTGAAAACTCGCTATGTGGAAGGAGTAATCGGAGCAGCAGTGATCGACGCACCCATCTACCCTCTGATATTGGGGTGTCGATATGTCTTCTTGGGGAATCCCAAGAGACCCGTGGTCTTGGCAGCCGTCCAGACCAGATCACAATCCAGAAAGGAAGAAGATGAACCTATAAATACTAATCCAGAGGAGATGAGGAAGGCACAGGCTGAGGACAAGACACTCAAGCCTTGTAACAAAAAATTACCTAAATGCCAAACACCTCCAAGCAAAGGGGACTATTGCATGAAGAACAAATTATTACATAGGAAGACCGGAACTGGAACAAATGAACACGGCCAGCTGGTTCTTCCTACTTCATATAGGGAGAGAGTGTTGGAATTAGGACATGCGATTCCCTTCAGTGGTCACATGGGGATCAGCGCAACAGGA
Organism: Oreohelix idahoensis; assembly: GCA_024509875.1. Lineage (NCBI taxonomy): Eukaryota > Metazoa > Mollusca > Gastropoda > Stylommatophora > Oreohelicidae > Oreohelix > Oreohelix idahoensis. The sequence goes on along the minus strand of JAMPIV010016951.1, from coordinate 111,377 downwards.
CAGCGTATAGCTTGTCATTATTTCTGGCCAGGAAAAACGGAGGATATAAAGAGATATGTAAAATCCTGCCCAGAATGTCAAGGGTAGCTCCAAATCACTGGACTGCTCCAGCAACTCTAGGGTAAATGACCATTGTGGGAACACCTTTTGAGAGAGTTGCAGATGATATTGTGGGACCTTTCACTCGGACCAAGAGGAGGAACAGTTACATCCTTACTCTGGTAGACACGTGTTCTATGTGGGGAGAGACGGTAGCCCTGTCGTCAATCGATTCCAAGCATGTTGCAGAGGCATTACTTACAATATTCACAAGGTTAGGATTCCCGCATCAAATCTTGACTGATAACGGCTCACAGTTCAAGGGGAAACTAACGGGAGAAGTTTTCAGGATCTTCCAAGCGAGGCACTTTCATTGTAGTCCGTATCACCCCCCAGGGAACGGCCAGGTAGAGAGGTTCAACGGGACTCTCATTTCTATCCTGAGAAAGCTGGCACATGAGAAACCTGATACGTGGGACCAATACCTGCCCGCTGCGTTGTTTGCGTATCGGGAAGTTCCACATAATTCAACCGGGATGGCACCCGCAACCCTGTTATTTGGGAGGCCAATAAAAGGTCCTTTAGAGGCGTTGTTGATGTCGTGAATTATTCTAATCCCCATATATAAATTAAAACGTAAATGCAAAGCCTAACAAATAAATTTAATAAAAGGAAAGAAGAATGGTAAAGAACAGTGCTGTCACAATGACTGTACTCGAAATCCCCCTTGTTTTTTACTTCGTCTGCAAATTGTAACGTTGATAGTAAAGCCTACTGTATTATTACCCGCTTTCTTCAATGAAACGTGTACTGTATTTCTTGGAAAAACCTTGAGATACGCAAGCTGATCAATGACCTAAATTTAATATTTCATTCATTTCATTTTATACACGGCGTAACTAAAAGACAGATGGACTAAAGGATAGAGAGAAGGGAGGGGCAGAAAGCAGGGACACGTGCAACACTAAACACGCGTCGCGCGATACACAATTGCTGCCATCACGCGTGTAAGGCCACATGCACTAACTTTATTTCAAATCGACAGTGATAAAATTCACTACCCATACCAGAGTTAGGTTTTAAAATCCTGAAAAACGCTTATTGGGAATTATGACATTATACCGGTTTACGTTTGAAAACATGACAGTACCCAGACACCCTCAAGTTTGGAAGTGAGAAGGTAGTAACAGCACGACTATCCTAGAAGAAAATGCATATTGGCTCCATTAAATTCGTATATTTGGGTTCCTTAGGGTTTGCTGACAAAGAATATGTAAAACGTTACGCAAATAGTCTAGGAATTACCAAGTTATGGCCAAAATAAAATAGTGGGGGTGCCTGACAGCATGAAATCATTTCTGCTCATAAAATTTTTTTATAACGTGTTTGAAGAAACATTACGTTACGGAAATAGCCTACCATGTTAACTCCTATTTGATTGGAGCGCAACAAATGAAAGACTAAACACGATTGGTCGGACTATAAATACTATCTTGTGTTGTCAGGGGAAACGTGAGAAAGGGGTACTTTTTTGAAAAGATGTGTAGACGTGGTGTGATTGGGTAGAGCTGCGAATATACTCAATTCAGAGCGTCTGTTCATTGCCACATCTTGTAATAAACCTACTAGGAAGCAGTGCGTTGAGCACCAGTGTATATTTTTTATAAAATAAAGCCTGGGACATCGGCAGATCGGAGTTGTGCTATATTCATTGCCAGTCAACGAAACTGTTTATTATTATTTCCATGAATTGTGATAAGCTTGAAATATTCAATATCTTTTAATGAAAATTGAATGTAAATTGATAATTTATGTCTGTATATATGTGTAGTTCAGTAGCGAGCATGATGTAAAGCCTATAGTGCTCCAGCCTGAACAGAAGGTGTCAGAGGAAAGTAAAACTGCATGGAATGGCTAAACAGTACACTGACACCTAGATTATTAACTAGAAAGAAATAATGCTGGAATTGCAGAGGCGTAGTAACCATTAGGGAGGGAAATACTGGTATAAAGTATTTCAGATGAAGCTGACAGTTGGCCTAACGCTCTGAACTCAATGTTTGTGATGTATTGTGCTCAGTGTAGAAATGGAGTATAAATTAGTTCTGACGTAGAAGGTACAACCTTCTTGTTTCAGGGACCGTGGTCTTAAAGTTATTGAGCAGCACCTGGTCAGAGCTTTGCTGAAGCCAGAGGTGGACAGCATACTCCTTGGTCCATATAGCAACCAGTGGGGTGGCTCCAGAACTCATTACAGTAATCGAGCAGAGGAGTCTTTTACTGCAGTCATCACGCAAGATAAGAGAGTGTGGCCATGGAGCTCAACATTATGTACCCCCATCTTAAAATGACCTTGTAAACTAAAATTAAGAGGGGAATTTAATTGTTTTAATACCAGGAACTGAGAACATCTCCAATACTAGTTCCAATAGAAACAAACTATTGAAGTCATGATGACAAATACCAACAGAGCTTGAACAAAACAAAACCAGTATTACCTCATATTACCACTACACAACTGACACACATAGGATACCATTAATAATATATGTCACTACCAGAATCATATTAATAAATTCTGTATATATAACTTGTAATTAAAATTGATTGTGATTCCTGGTTCCCTTTGTATTTGAATCAGGACACATATACATTCATGACAGCACTGAATACATATTGTTATTTGAAAAGTTATCAGTGACTCCTTTAAGATATCCTCTTAGAGTGTTATATGTATGTGAGTGTCACAGTGTTGTAAAGTGTGGTGGAATAAATTAAATTGTTTATCTGTCTGTTGTTGTTATGACTTACACTTCATCATACACATACCCTAGACATATAACGTAGTCATCACACTATTCCAGAATAATTCTGACTGAGGTATATATATGTGGCAGTAAGTAAGGTTATCTATAATACACTACTCTTATTAGATATAGATACCTTCACAGCTGATCTCAGTCAGTACACTAAGTCCCCTATAAATATTTATAACATCCCACTTTACCACAGTTGAGGACCTGGACAGATGAGAAGGCAGAAGAAACTGTTACCTCATCACACCAATATGTGAACGAGCTGACCACTCGTCTTAAAACTGGCTGGAAACTTGCAAATGATAATCTCAGACAAGCCAGGAAAAAACATGCTGCCTATTTTAACAAGAAAGCTAAGGACAGAGAATTATTTGTGGGAGAGAAGGTGCTTCTTCTACTGCCCGGCAGCCATAACAAACTACAATTGGATGGCAAGGTCCATATACTGTTCTAGAGAAGGTGTCTAGAACAAATTATAAAATCGACAAGAAAGGGAAAGAGAAAGTATATCATGTGAACCTTCTAAAGAAGTATCTGGACAGGGAAATCCAGGAAGGAACACACTTAATGTCCTTGTCGATAGCAACAGGGATGAAGAATGAACCGCTCACATCCCATGAGTATCCCTTGAAAACATGTGAGACACCGGCACATGTAAAAGTCAGTAAATACTTGACGAAAAAACCGAGGGAACAGGTTCAAGAGGTTCTGACTGATCATACGGACGTGTTAACAGACAAACTGGGGCACATGAATTTGTTAGAATATGACATGAAACTAGTAGACCCAACACCGATCTGTATGAGAGCCTACACGATCCCGTTCGCCAAGGAGAAAGCTTTGAAAGAGGAGAATGAGTACCTATTGAAAGAAGGAATTATTTCTCATAGCGAATCTCTATATAGTTCCAGTGTGGTTTTGCTGAGAAAACCCTCTGGAGAACATCGTCTGTGTATAGATTACAGGAAACTGAATGCTGTCACAGAGAATCAGGTGGATCCATTACCTGACACAAATCAATTATTTGCCAGGCTAAACAAGGCAAAATATTTTTCGAAGGTGGATCTGAGCAAAGGCTATTATCAGATTCCAGTGAAGCCTGAGGTCAGACCTTATTTAGCGTTTAGCACTTCGGAAGGACATTATGAATTCAACATGTTACCTTTTGGGTTGAAAAATGCTCCGAGTGTATTTTCTAGGATGATGCGAAAATTGTTGGATCCACTAAATAACCCATGCATCACAAACTTTATGGATGACATCCTCATTGCTACAGAAACATTTGAGGAACACATTAACTCTTTGACTATGCTGTTTGATAGACTAAGAGAGGCTAATTTGACGGCTAGACCAACAAAATGTTGTATTGGTTGTAAACAGTTGGAGTTCTTGGGACATACTGTGTTTCAGGGTAGTATGACCCCTGACCCCAAGAACCTTGAAAAATTGCAGAGAGCACCTAGGCCACAAACAAAGAAAGACGTGAGATCTTTCGTGTCGTTGTGTCGATTCTATCAGAAATATATCAAAAATTTTAACTCTATTTGTGCTCCTCTGACGGATTTAACTCGCAAGGGAATTCCTGATAGAATTGTTTGGTCAGCCCAATGTTAATCAGCCTACCAAGAGTTAAAGGAAAAACTTACAAGCAAGATTATCTTGAAATTACCTGATTTGAGTCAGGAATTTGTGGTGAGAAGTGACGCAAGCAATGTGGGCCTGGGGGCTACGTTGTTGCAAAGATCATCGTCACCAGAGGGAGAGCTGAACCCAGTCGCTTATGCTAGCCGCAAGTTAAACAAATCGGAGCAAAACTATTCAACAAGCGAAAAAGAATGTATAGCTTTGATCTGGGCGATACGAAAGTTCCAGATCTATCTATATGGTAAAACATTTGTGGTCCAAACGGATCATCAGCCTCTCGTATTCTTATCACAGGCTAAGCATGAAAATGCCAGATTATTAAGATGGTCGTTATTATTACAGCCATATCAATTTACCATTGAATATATTCCGCGGTCACTGAACGTGGGTGCAGATTTCCTCAGTAGGCATCCCTGTGATCCAAATCAGAGTATTCAGCAGGCGTAGGGAGTTGATTTTATCTATGTGTATCACTGTTTGGAACTAGCATCAGGCAAGTTCTTAAGTGGGGAGATGTGTGGAAAGTACAGTGATAAAATCATAAATTATATATATTAAAGTCAAAATAATAGCAGTAGAAATAGAATTAGTAAATTTGTAACGCGTCTTCTTCCCCGCGCCAGAAAACGCATTGATTTAAGCAGGACAGAACATAGTGAGAAATCTTATCGCCGCGTTGGTAGTATTAGCATTTATAACGCGCCCGTCAAGGGTTAACGATAAAAATTTGAAAAAATCTACTAGCGTAGTGGTTCCAGGAAAGATAGAAAGAATAAAACACACGAACACATAAGATTGAGAGAGCGGACACCTGCTGCCGGCTTGTCAAGTGTTAGAAGCTTGAATTAGCTACTCAGGCCAACAGTGCGAGACGATGCCGTTAGCTTGTGTCGAAAACGATGTCGCAAGTTTGAAAATTTAAAAATACCCCGCTAGTCCAATACATTTCTAACCACAGACACTGTGGAAAAAAATATATACACTCACGCGTAATTACTTCCTATCGGGAAAAAGGAAGATCTGAGGCGATTTTTATAACATTCAAGTAGTTGAAACTTAGAACACAACGAACACCAAAATGGAAAATATATTGAATTCTTTATTACTAGGTTTATGATCATAAAAGTTAGCTAGTCTAAGAGCTGGTCTTGTCCTGATGGGTAATATGCTTTCGAATCAAAAATCCGACAGATAGAAATGAAGTTATAGACAAAAGACGGTATTTGTTCGTATAGACAGACCAACACATGCTCGTTTAGACTTGCACTAACGGTGACATTTTTTGACGCGTCCTTGAAAAAGGCAAGAAAGGGTACAAGTAGTCTGTTGTATGAAGGGGGAAACAAGGAGGGGAAAAAATTATGGGATGGCTCAAACTGAATATTTTTTGTAAGTGTTAGTCCAAAACCAAGTGTATTTTTGGTGAATGCCAAGTTCGGACGGACAGACCGACAGAAGTACACTAACATTGGACCGAAATTGGACCTTAGATTTAAAAATTTGAATGGGAAATCTTAGTAGTAGATCCTATTGGTCAAAATTTTTCATAATATTGAGTACATTCAAAGGCTTGACGCCATTTGTAGAAGATAGTCCCGAGAGCAGGACGTTGTGTCTTTCTGAAAAAAGTGATTAACCTTATTAAAGCAAATATATATGAAAGTAATAGGCATCACAGTTCAGCCAGCAGTATATCTGGAATCTGCTATTCAACGTACCTGTGTTTTTTCATGGAATTTCTGGTAAGATCGACATTATTCATATATAATTTGTTTTAAAATGTGAGTGAGAGATGCTGCCATCACGACTGTAAGTAATCAGGTCCCAAGCTGAATTGTGCAGGGCCTGAAGGAGAATTAAGATAAAACACATTGCCAGTTTTGTAAATGCACATGTCTTGTGAAATAAAATGTTTTCTTAGGTGACCAGAGGGACACAGCTCACCTATCCCATTGTATGGTAGAAAAGAAAGATTAATAATATTATTGCAGATGCAGTGCCGCCTTTGTAGGACAGACATGTGAACAACACTGGTACACTGGGGAATGGATGTGATGGATTGGTCCATTGGATATGACCCAGCTCTTCATTTCTTATGTATACTCTTTTGTATATAAAACACAGTCTAAATAAGATATCAACCAGGAGACATTGTTTCATTAATACAGGGGTTTACCTGGCACTAGTCCGGTGCCAGAGTTCTATGGGAAAGCCGTTGAGAAGTTTTGGAGTCCAGTAGTGATAGGGGTCGCCAGTATCCCCCCTATTACTTTTGGAGCAGTGGTCATTCGGCAGAAAGAATTCAGACAGTTCCAGTGGGCCAGATAAGTGAAATATCTGGTACCCTAACAGTACATCAGCTATAAGAGCAGCATACCCCTGTATTCAAGAAATAAAATATTTCCCTAGTGAAATTAACAGTGACATTGCATTGTAAAGAGACTGGGAGTGATTAAAGAATCCCTAACAGCCATCCAGTGTTAGAAACCAGTAATAGACAGATTTTAGTAACACTATTTGTATAATTTAACAGTATTTGTTTGGACACTTGTCCCTGTAGGTCTAAAATTAACATTTTGTATATATCTTGACATCTTTTCATTTTTAAAGTCCTGACCAGAAGAATACTAGGTTCAGGACCAATAAATCATACAGAAAATTATTAATTGTACAAATTTATCCGAGGTGTTATTTCCTTAATCATAGACCTTAATACTTGTTTGTGTAGAGGTGTATTATTGTTAAAGTACCATCACACTACATTTGCATATCCCTAGACATTAGACGTAGCTATCATTCATACTAGTCAAGAATAAGTCTGCTTGAGGCCATAAGGTGGTAGCAGAAAGGTACCCTGATAAATCAACCCTAAATTTGTTAGAATCAGGGACCTTCACAGCTGGCCTCATTCAGTACATTAAGGAAAAATATCAACATCATTTCATAACATCAAAACCCACCACGATAATATGCATATATCCCACAGGGGACTGCTGTAGAATTGTATCACCGCTAAACAAGAATGGAGACTCTATGGTGCCGTTGCTCTTCCCGTGCGGATTTGGTAGTTGGCTCAATAACCTTTAAGATATGATGCTGATGGCGTATGTTACGCAGGGTACAACTAGTATTATATATATATATATATATACACACAAGGTAAAGGTAGTCCCACAGCAGATAATGCCGTAAGGGAGTGAAGTGTTAGAGATTTCACTATACTAGGACCAGTATCGAGAGGTGGGGTGACTAGTTCCCTTCCTCGCTACCTTTTCCTTCCATAACTCAAGTGCAAAGTCAGGTACCCATTTTCAGCCGGGTAGACTGAAGCGTGTCAATATCGTGATTCGAACCCGGCACTTTTGCCGCGAAGGACCAGCGCTCTAACCACGTATACATATACAACTCTTGTGTTATATTGTCTGCACTATTTATTTCTGTGTTCTACATGGATTTTTCCGTACTCTTTTACTTCTTTCTGCCTAGTCGTTCCAGGACAGTTTTATTCCCGTGACGAATAAATCGCTCACGTGACAATTAAAGCCAACAGTTACTGATACGAGTAATATTAAAGTCTCAAGCGTAGCACTCATTAATTAATTAGTCGAAGAAATGCTGAACTGGATGACCTAAGAGTAACACCACAGACTATGTCAGCAATACACAAGAGTCGTGATACAGTGGATCCCTTCTCACTGCAAAATCCCTGGAAATGAAGAGGCTGACAGATTGGCAAAGGAAGGGGGAGAGCTTCCTCAACTTGACACAAACATAACTTATGAGGAGGCCAAGAGTTTTATCAAGCGCAGGTACAGGCTCAAGTGGGAAGAAGAACATCCAGGCCATCAAATAATTGATCCATATTACCAGCTCAGCAGAAGTGAACAAGTGTTACTCTTCAGACTTTGCACAGGTCATAGCAGATTGAGATACCATATATTCAACAAATTAAAGATAGGAACTACTGATGAGTGTGACTGTGGCACCGATAAAATGACTGCCAAACATCAGCCTCAAAGATGCCCAACATATGAGGAAGAGAGAAAACGCTTATGGCCATCACCAGTACCATTCCTGGAGAAAATCTACGGAGATATCAACAGCCTCAGGCTGACCACTGCTTTCTTTGAACTTAATGAATGTGAACGAAGAAGAAGAAGATTAATTAACTACCCACCAGCTCCTTAAAGAACATAGGCGCTCACCATGAATGTCGAGTCCCCGTGTAGCTTTCTATCGGCTCAAAATCTTCATGTCTTTCTAATTATTTTTTATGTATGTCTAAAGCTATCATCTCCACGTGTTTTTCCCGTTTACATCTACTTACCTTACCCAGGGGATTCGAGAACAATGTCTACCCGGGCAGCATACACGGTGATGAATTATTGTGCCAGAATAAACAATTTAAAAAAATTTAAATTTATTCTGGAAGCCAGTGTAATATTCAAGTGTCAAACTTGCACCTCTATTAAAATCTTGACGCGTGTTGTAATTCCAAAAGTATCAAAATTCAGCGTCTGAGACGGTCCAAATCAAATAAAATCAGACGGTGTTTTCTTAAACGTTCTTCCAGGAATATTCAAGGCAGTCTCCGCGTCTCTTTAGATTGATGCTCAAATTCGATTTCAAGAAGTTAATAGCCACCAGTTGAGTTCCTCTTTTTTGTGTCTATTTTAGTTGTTCTGTTTTTTTCTTCTTAAAGTTTCAACTGTGCTACTGTGTTTTGAAGACGGGTCAAACAGTGTTACTCGACACTTAGGCTGATAGTTTCTACAGCGTTCAAGTTAAGATAATTGACTTTTCAAAGTTTGTCAACATGAGCCCGAATTCGATGTTCGCAGTCAACAGGCAGGACATTGGGATAGTTTTTGCATTTTAAAAAGCATGAAGACGTAGTAGGTGTGTCCTTAATGACTTGGAAAGTCCGTGTCCTGGGTTGAGGTAAGTGAATCCAACGAAGTTCTTAGGAAAGATCGATTACTTTCAGCACTTAAGACAGAAGTAAGTGTGGTGGGTTTTGATGTTATTAAGTGTTGTTGCTATGTTTACTTAGTGTACTGAATGAGGTCAGCTGTGAAGGTCCCTGGGGATAACAGTTTATGTGATCTTACAGAGTACCTTGCTGCTACCAACCTACGACCTCAATCAGACTTATTCTTGACTAGTATGTCTGATAGCTACGTCTACTGTCTAGGGTAATGAAAATGTGGTGTGCTGGTAATTAAGTACACAAACACACACACAAACACTAATATTAATCTCTATGATTAAGTCAACTGACACTGTGGTTAAAATTTAGTAATTTACAATTTTTTCCAAATTTATTTTGTCCTGAACCTAGTTTCTTCTGGTCAGGACTTTCAACGTAGTGGTTACAACACCGCTCTGGCGACCGGGTGATACAGGATCAAACCCGGGCGACGGCATTTGAGGATTTTTCGTCGACCGGGATTTGGACTGGATTAACTCGAGACCTGGCGAGGACATTTGAAGGAGTGTCGTCGACCAGGGACTGGCGGCTCCTGAGCCGACCCAGCTGCAATGGGTACCTCCGAAATCGGCGAGTATTTGCCTGAATGGCGAGGGACACCTGTCTCTGTACAAGAAATAAAGGGATACTCACGTAAAAATCAATGTCAGGTTAGACATAAATAATAACCTGAGATTTCGCCTCGAGTATTAGCGGGCGTACGCAAAAAAAAAAAAAAAAATATGAATTAATTTCAATAGAATTACATATAATCAAGTAAACACATGAAAGACCTGTACATATACATAATTTAGGTACTAAAACTAAAGTCTTTATTAACTAGTGCTTGATGTCGGGTTGGGGTATTTTCATCATACCCAGTCCTTTATTTAACAGTGTTCATTTGCTCTTAACAGGATTGATGGTGGAAAAGTTTATTAGTTACACAATGGAGTTTATATTATTTAGTACTCGTTGATGAATCTCAGCAGGCCAGGTCTTTAACACTTATCTGGCCTGTGACGATTGAAGATAGTTGTTATTTAGGCCCACTCCTCACATGCGCTGAGGTAGTATGGTAGGCATCTCGTTTCATACAGTGTTGTACTCTTCAGAATATCTGGCACTAGCACAGTGCCAGACAAAGAAACTCTGAAACCACAAAATTAAGCTAGGTCTTAACATAATACCTAATCCACCATGTTTACAGGCATTAATACATCGAAATAAAAGACAGGGTCAGATCTCTCTGACCGACCCAGCACATCTACATCAATGCTGTTATCAAGTAGCACTAGTTTCACATTCCTCTCCTCTAACTCCGACACTGCATCTGAAATATTATCATTAATCTCTTCTTTCCATATAATAAGGTGGGTGATATGTTTCCACCTGACCACCTGAAAAGAAACATCTGTATTCTACATTTCTGATAGTTTATCATATTATAATTCAACCTCTAGGCCCTGTAACAGTTGGCTGGGGACCTAGAATAAGTACTCACTTGTCGTAATCATTTTTCATTGTATGGCAGTATCATTCACTCAGAATTGTTAAATAAAAAGGTTAATAATTTCTGTCTTACCACAATTCAAAAGAAAACACACAGGTACGTTGAAATAGCACAAACTCAGCTGAGCTGCTGGCTGGACTATGGCGTCCGTATTCCTTATATTATTTATTTATATTCAGTGGACGTCACACTTCACAGCATCAACGATCTGCTTCTATGGACAGTCTTAAACAAAATAGCAACGAGCCGTCCAATTTTCTAATAATCTTAACTGTGTTGACCAATCAGATAGGAAAGCCAAGTTTTTTTAAATTCAAAATTTTACACTAAGGTCCAAATTTGGTCCAATGTGTAGTGTATTTCTGTCGGTCGGTCTGTCCAAACTTGGCATTCCCCAAAAATGGACATGGTTTTGGCCCAACACTAAAAAAAAACACAATATTCAGTTTGAGCTATCCCATAATTTCTACCCCGTGTCTACCCCTTTTCCTACAGAACACATGACCCTTTTCCTGCTTTCTCTCAAGGACGCGTCAAAATGTAACCGCTAGTGACTGCAAAACGAACATCTGTCTGCTAGTCTGCACCGAACAAATCAGTCTTTTGTCAATAACTTCCGAGTTATCTGTCCGTCCTTTTATTTGAAAGCATATTATTTATCAGGAAAAGATAAGCTCTTAAACTAGCTAAAGTTTGTGATTCTAAACCTATTAATAAGGAATTCCATATTTTTTCCATGTTAGTCTTCAAATTTATAAACTACTACTCGTTCACTTCTTTTCCCGCTATTTTCAAGCTAAATACGAGAATCGTCCGTGTTACGTTGGGAATTACGTCATTCTCAATAAGAGCTAAGCCTGTTTTCGTGACCCAATTGACGAACATTTTTTAACTTTCGTCGTATTTCAAACAACTAACTACAAGTTCGCGCGTATGCTAGGCTTAGATTCAAACCCCGTTTGCAGACGGGATCATTTTTCTCTTCCCTCCTTTTCTTACCCCGTCTGAACGAATAGGCCTTTCGTGTCCCCATGTTATAAATAGTTTTTTTCAATGACACTAGAAAACGATGGTACGGTCTACCAAAATTAACGCGCTTGTGGCGTGGGCGAAGAAGCAGCAGCGTATCATAACTATATTTTATCCATACATTTTATTTTATCTTTTATATTTATAAGGGATGATTTTATCGCTGTATCAATGTATTCCATCACAAATCTCTCCACTTGAGAACATGCACTAATGCAAGTTCCAAAATTATTGATACACATAGATAAAATTCACTCCTTACGCCTGCTAAATACTCTAAATTTGATCACAGGAGTGCCTACTGAGGAAATCTGCACCGACGTTCTGTGACCCCGGAATATATTCAATGGTAAATTGATATTGCTGTAATAATAACGACCATCGTAATAATCTGGCTTTTTCATGCTTGGCCTGTGATAAGTATACGAGAGGTTGCTGATCCGTTTGGACCACGAATGTTCTACCATATAGATAGATTTGGAACTTTTTTATCGCCCAGATTAACGCTAAACACTCTTTTTTTAGCTTATTCGCTTTGTGGGCTAATAGCCTTATTCCGCCTTTTTGTTCAACTTGCGGCTAGCATAAGCGACTGGGTTTCAGTTGTGTAGTTTCCCCATTGGGTGAAGAGGACCTTTGCAACAAATTTAGCCCCAGTGCCCACATTGCTTGCGAGTCCGTTCTCACCACAAACTCCTGGAGTCAAAATCAGGCAATTTGAGAAAGAATATGCTTTGCCTAGTGAGGTGTTTTTTCCTTTAACTCATGGAATGCCAATTTTCACACTGCGCTGACCAAACAATTTTATATATCTTGAAGTGTCCCTTGCGAGTCAAATCAGTCCCTAAGTCAGTGGAGCACATATATAGAGTGTTAAAAATTTTGATGCTATATTTTTTGGTAAAAACCAACAAAGACAAACGAATGATCGCACTACGTCTTTCTTTTGTTTGTGGCCTCGTAGGTGCTCTCTGCAAGATTTTTTCTAAGTTCAGTTCTTGGGATCAGGGGTCATGTTTACCCTGATATACAAGTAATGTCCCCATTGTCCCAACTCTTTGTATCCAACTCTTTGAGCATACATTATGATTCTTTTGTTGTTTCTAAGCTGTCAAAGTTTTTGCTTCTATGAGCCTATCAAAAATAGCATAGTTCAGAAGAGTTTAACGTAAGGTTCTTCAATATGTTTCTGGGGTAGCGATGAGGATATCATCCATGAAATATTCGGTGTGGGGGATACAAAATTGGGATTATTAATGGCGAATCCCCAACAAATTTGCGCCATCATCCTAGAAAACGACACGGGGTCGAGCGAATTTTTTTCAATCCAAATGGCAACATGTTGAATTCAGAAATTGTCCTCCAGTATCGCTAAAATAAATAAATAAGGTTTCGAATCTCATGGCTTTGCACTGGTATCTAGGTAATAGCCTTTGCTCAAAGATTCCACCTTCGGAAAAGCATATTTTTGCCTTGTTCAATCAAACTGGCAAATCAAATAACTGTTTTGTGTCCTGGTATGGATCCAACCTGACCTTCTGTTGTGATCAGCATTCGAGTTTTCTTGTAATCATATGTACAGTTCTAGGATGGTTCCGAGACGGTGTTCAACTCTAAACATTCAACTACACTGGGAGCTATTAGGAGATTCACTGGATGGAGAAATAATATGTTCTAATGACAGGGCCGGAGACTTCAACAAATAATCTTATTCTCCCTCTTTCAATGCTTTCTCTCCTTAATAGTGAAAGCGAAACCAGTATTTCTCTCAGTTCTTATTCAGACGTTTGGTGTTGTAGTCTACCAGCTCTTATCATATCTTAATGCTCCAGCAGACCATTAGTATGCCGGTTTGTTGTGTTAACACAATTCCACGTATTTCCCATGTTCATCCAGTAACCTATTGTTGAACCTCTCTCCCTCAAATGATTTTTAGGCTCGGTGACTTACTGACGTTTACTACCTGTGCGGACTGTCTCACAGTGTGTACTGGGGGTATATTCAATATGAGGTGCGAGTGGTTCCGGTTTTTATCATTTTGGGGGTTGCGATAGGAACACTCGGGGAGACTGGCTCAAGTCAAATTGGTCATCTGCGTCTTGCCATTACGTAGTGGTGCGGGGTATGAACTCTGTTAGAAAGGTTTTAGGGCTTTAAATTGGTCTTCCACCCAGATGAATAGTGATAGTTTTCTGCCACAGGGGGGGATTCCTCCTTTTTTGCGAATAGTATTTCCCGAATTTGTGTTTTAACACCTTTCTAAGGTGAATGCTGGTATAATTATCGTGACCGTTGCCTCGTCCCAAATTTGAATTAGACTGTTTTTGCTGTTACCGGAGGTGTAGATAGGAAGAGTTAATTCTCTGGGTCCCACAGCAAATTTCTCTGGAATAGTTGGACACTTGCTTATTAAATACGCTGCTTTGTTTTCTTCCTGGCTTAATGGGCGTGGTCCCCCTCAAGGGTCATTGTGCATTTGAGTTTTAACTCAACAGCTTATTCAGTGTGAACTGTCCTGCTCGTTCAACATAAGTTTGTTGCCGAGGTTATGAATGAAGGTAAACAGTTTCCTCAGGTGCCTTGTCTCACGTATAATCTGTATGCACGGTGCTGGGTCCTTATGATTACCGTGACAGACTTCGTGGTTCAGGCTGGGAATTACTTAGACTCATTATTTTTCGATAATGGACCGTTACCATGTCTTCCGGGGACATTACGTTGTGATCTTAGGAGATACATGAGGATGGGGCTAAAGCCTTATAGTAAGGATAGAACGTTTTCTTGGTAGGTGTAGTCCCATTGGATAGGTCAAGCTGGATATGACATAGTTGATGCTAACCACTACCGATTGTGGACTTAGTCTAGGGGTTTATGGACTTTTCACACAGATTGGGTTTTCTCACCGGTTGGTTGTTTCAGGAGGAGATACGTTACCATAGTGACGGACAGGACAGATGTGTACTGAGACTTCTTCCTGCGTTTACTTATATAAGGACGGTTCCCAGCCAGTTGGTGCAACATAATCGTTCCACCGACCATTGGCGATTGTCGGCGGTAATTGTATCCATGTGGGGAATATGAATTTCCACATGACTTGGTACTTGGCTCGGCATAAGGTGGTCTTGTAAGGTATGACCCAGGGAAAATGGATACATTCCGAGGTGAATCAGAGCTGATGGTTTGTGACTAAATTGTGGGGTTTCCCCATTCCTCTTATGTACTAGTTTGTTTTTATTTCAGTCTACAGCCCCGTGGCGCTTGGTCAAATTTTATGAAGTGGACTGTGGTCCATGGTTTAAGGGGGCATTGTGTTTGCCCGACCGTGGTTCCCTAGATAATCACTAGCCTGGAGGGGATGCCAAAGGAGGCTTTTTACAAATGGACCTACTTTTGGGTATTTTCAGAAGCGATTACGGGGGGGGTCAACCCATGCATTGGCCGGTTGAATAATATTTAGTGTATGATCAACCTTTCTGGCCATCACGTTGTCGTTGGGGTTCTACTTTTGTTGGCCTCATGGAGAACCGGGTAGTTTGAAGCCGGATTGGGTCCCCCCATTTTTTCCAACCATGTATTGCTCCCGTGGGGGATGAGGACGTTAAGTCAGTGTAAGGCTGGTGGTACATTTTATGACCATGTATCATGGGAAGTTACCAGTTGTCCTGGTGTGTTGGTGACTTTTTGGTTCCAGTGATAATTGGTTGTCCTCATGATTGTAAGGTATACAAGTAGATTCTCCTGGGTCCTAATAATAATTTTTTCAGCAGTTATGATGGTTTATTTGAGGGTTCCCTATTCACCATTTGGGTAAGGTAGTAGAGTGAAGGATACAGGTTTTTCAGAGTGTGACAATTTGGATTGTGAACTTATTGTTGTGATGAGGATAATACTCATATTTGTATTTCAATAAGGTTGGTGTAAAAGCTATTTCTTGCTAGGGAGGTGATGTTAGGGAGTATGTGCATGGTGGTTTGGTTTGTATGAATGAACATTAGGGGCGGGCGGATTGTTGAGTGTCCCGTGTCCTCAGCCTGGGCGCCCAGGGTGTCCTCAGAATGATCTTTACTCTGGATTGGTAGCAAGTTTATAGGTTCACCTGAGTAATGACCTCCTTTTGATGCTGTGACCTGGAAGGCACCGTTGGCGCCGATTATTTGATCACCATGTATCCTTGGGGATTCCCCTAAGAAGACATTGGGTACACCCCCACCTAATATCAGAGGGTTAGATTGGGAATCATCTATCACTTGTCTACTGAATAGCTCCTGATTTCTCCTTCCAATAGCCGAGTTTTCCCCTACAATTTAATGTATATGGTATGAGTCCTTGGAAGTGGTATGTCATTTTAGTGCTCCTTGTTATGTCCACTGGTCTTCGGTGGTATTATTTACTGATACTCACCTTTATGGTGGACCCCGTTAGTGGGGGTCGTTAGTGGTACACAACATATTACCTCACACAAACTGACCTGGGGGTAGATAAATCAAAATCCAGTAACCTTCCTGCTGTCCAGTAGGTTTCACCTTTAATCTCTGGTTCCGCGATTTCATTGCAGCAAGGTTAGAATGTTTTCTTTTACACACTTCGGTGTTATGGTTGTCCTTCCTACACCATTTACACCACCTCTTTCCTTGGTTAAAAGGTTTTCTTTCATTATATTTTTGGTCATTGAACTGTGAGTTTCTATCACGATAATCATTTCGTGGCCTATCAAAGTTTGTCTTACCTTTGTTACCTTGTTCTTTGGTATCAAATTTATTAGAGTGCTGTGTGACCTTAACATTCTCTATATGTTTCTTTTTAGTGCCAGCTGCCTCTGCCTGAGCTGCTTGATACCTCTCAGCGACATTCAATACCTCACCCAACCTCTCTGCACCTTTTTCCATGAGAAACTTTCTCAGGTCTGGAGCCATGGACTCTCTTAATTGCTCTTTCATGATCATTTCTTTAAGATCTTGGGTCTTCCCCAGAGCAGTCCATTTCTCCAAATAGGTTTCCAGTCTGGCAGAGAATTGGTGGTATGTCTCCCCAGACAAAAGCTTGGCATTTCTAAACTTCTTACGATAAAATTCACCATTCTATTAATATCTTAATAACAGAGCCTGCTTTAGCATGTCATAATTGTCTTGGTCGTCTCTATTCATTTTTGCAAACACTTCGTAAGATGTTCCCCTAAGACCCTGGGATAACTTTAAGCTCAACCTTTCCCTCTCCAACCCATAGGTGGTGGCTAAAACTTCAAATCTGGATAAAAATGATTCAATATCATCATCCCTCTCTACAAAATGGTCTAAATGGAACCCCATTGCTGAGTTAGAGGCTCCCTGACTGGCAGTGGCATCGGAGGTATGAGGGCTGTTACCATTTTCGGGAGCATGGCCTTGAAATTCCAACTCCCTTAGTCGTAACTCGTGCTCCCTTTGTAATCTCTTATCTTCTGCTTCCCTCTCTGCAACCAATCGCTTGTCTTCCTTTTCAGCTGCCTGTCTCTTCTCCTCTGTTTCTATCTGCATCCTCTTCTCTTCCCTTTCAGCAGCCTGTCTCTTTTCCTCAGCTTCTAATTTCTTCTCTTCAAATTGGAGCCGCTTTATTTCTGCCTCCCTATCTGCCTCCAATGCCTTAGCCTCTTTGTCAGCCTCAATCTGCAGCCTCTTAAGTTCTTTGTCAGCCTCAATTTGTAACTGTAATTTTCTTTCTTCTGCTAACTTCCTATCTTCACTTTCAATATACTTGTCACATTCTGAAGTTACATATTGGATCAAAACCTGACCCTCCATATTCATTTCTTTAGCAGTCAGCACAGCAGCCTATCTGAATTTGGCTAGATCTGCCATCCTGTATCACACAACACTAATAATGTTCTAAGATAGATTACAAAACTCTAATTAACAAAGTGACACTCTAATTAATTAATTACTACTGGCTGTGAAGATTCATCAACTCTTACTTTCCACCTTAAATATTTCTTATGAATAACTTTTAATTTTAGGGACACTGTTGAATTTATACACACTTATACCCCAATAGTTTAATCCCGAACCAGGAGACCCCAATATATGTGGTGGGTTTTGATGTTATTGTCGGCGTCTGTGGCCTAATGGATATGAACGCAGTTTCATAATCCAGATATACCAGGTTCGAAACCTGCTGCAAGCGGTTTGGTAGCAGATCGCTTTGTGTGGATTTTTAACAATGGTATAAGCGCCGTACCGTTCAGAAAGCAATGGCAAACTACTGAATGAAAAAAATTGCCTAGAAAAATCACAAACAGCCAATAAAAGCTGGGGTTGATTGCAACGTCCTGTAAAGGATAAGCAACTAACTTTAACTTTGATGTTATTAAGTGTTGTTGCTATAATTACTTAGTGTACTGAATGAGGTCAGCTGTGAAGGTCCCTGAGGATAACAGTTCATGTGAATTTACAGAGTATCTTGCTGCTACTACCCTACGACCTAAATCAGACTTATTCTTGACTAGTATGTCTGATAGCTACGTCTACTGTCTAGGGTAATGAAAATGTGGTGTGCTGGTAATTAAGTACACAAACACACACACAAACACTAATATTAATCTCTATGATTAGGTCAACTGACACTGTGGTTAAAATTTAGTAATTTACAATTTTTTCCAAATTTATTTTGTCCTGAACCTAGTTTCTTCTGGTCAGGACTTTCAACTCAATATGAATTAATTTCAATAGAATTACATATAATCAAGTAAACACATGAAAGACCTGTACATATACATAATTTAAATTTGCTAATATTGGTACTAAAACCAGTGTTGTACTCTTCAGAATATCTGGCACTAGCACAGTGTCAGACAAAGAAACTCTGAAACCACAAAATTATGCTAGGTCTTAACATAATACCTAATCCACCATGTTTACAAGCATTAATACATCGAAATAAAAGACAGGGTCAGATCTCTCTGACCGACCCAGCACATCTACATCAATGCTGTTATCAAGTAGCACTAGTTTCACATTCCTCTCCTCTAAGGCCGGCACTTCATCTGAAATATTATCATTAATCTCTTCTTTCCATATAATAAGGTGGGTGATATGTTTCCACCTAACCACCTGAAAAGAAACATCTGTATTCTACATTTCTGATAGTTTATCATATTATAATTCAACCTCTAGGCCCTGTAACAGTTGGCTGGGGACCTAGAATAAGTACTCACTTGTCGTAATCATTTTTCATTATATGGCAGTATCATTCACTCAGAATTGTTAAATAAAAAGGTTAATAATTTCTGTCTTACCACAATTCAAAAGAAAACACACAGGTACGTTGAAATAGCACAAACTCAGCTGAGCTGCTGGCTGGACTATGGCGTCCGTATTCCTTATATTATTTATTTATATTCAGTGGACGTCACACTTCACAGCATCAACGATCTGCTTCTATGGACAGTCTTAAACAAAATGGCCACGAGCTGTCCAATTTTCTAATAATCTTAACTGTGTTGACCAATCAGATAGGAAAGCCAAGTTTTTTAAATTCAAAATTTTACACTAAGGTCCAAATTTGGTCCAATGTGTAGTGTTTTTCTGTCGGTCGGTCTGTCCAAACTTGGCATTCCCCAAAAATGGACTTGGTTTTGGCCCAACACTAAAAAAAACACAATATTCAGTTTGAGCTATCCCATAATTTCTACCCCGTGTCTACCCCTTTTCCTACAGAACACATGACCCTTTTCCTGCTTTCTCTCAAGGATGCGTCAAAATGTAACCGCTAGTGACTGCAAAACGAACATCTGTCTGCTAGTCTGTGCTGAACAAATCAGTCTTTTGTCAATAACTTCCGAGTTATCTGTCCGTCCTTTTATTTGAAAGCATATTATTTATCAGGAAAAGATAAGCTCTTAAACTAGCTAACTTTTGTGATTCTAAACCTATTAATAAGGAATTCCATATTTTTTCCATGTTAGTCTTGAAATCTATAAACTACCACTCGTTCACTTCTTTTACCGCTATTTTCAAGCTAAATACGAGAATCGTCGGTATTACGTTGGGAATTACGTCATTCTCAATAAGAGCTAAGCCTGTTTTCGTGACCCAATTGACGAACATTTTTTAACTTTCGTCGTATTTCAAACAACTAACTACAAGTTCGCGCGTATGCTAGGCTTAGATTCAAACCCCGTTTGCAGACGGCATCATTTTTCCCTTCCCTCCTTTTCTTACCCCGTCTGAACGAATAGGCCTTTCGTGTCCCCATGTTATAAATAGTTTTTTTCAATGACACTAGAAAACGATGGTACGGTCTACCAAAATCAACGCGCTTGTGGCGTGGGCGAAGAAGCAGCAGCGTATCATAACTATGTTTTATCCCTACATTTTATTTTATCTTTTATATTTATAAGGGATGATTTTATCGCTGTATCAATGTATTCCATCACAGTAAACTGATGCTTTTTTAAAGATTTAGTCATAAGTTAGCCAGAGAAAGGTATTGAATATTTCTACAGCATATTTTTGGAAAACGTATAAAATTTCGTGTTATGTTAAAATTAAGCAAACAAAACAGATGCAGAAAGTTGCTTTATAAGCTCTTTTTCCTTCACAAAAACAAAGACATTTGTAACGTAAGCGTGAGGTTAACAAGTTTTTTTTTTTTCGTAATTAAACTTTGTGTGGGAAAGGAAAGCAAGGTAGCTTATTACTTATATTAGAAATCCCCTTTCCTACAGCGTGTTCTGAGAAGAGTAGAACTAGAATATATTGGTACAGTAGGAAAGGCTGAAGGAAAAATAAAAAACGAGAAGTGAGAGACAGAGAGAAACAGACAGAGACAGAGAGACAGACAGAGAGAGAGAGACACACAGAGAGATTGAGAGACAGAGAGAAACAGAGACAGAGAGACACACATAGACAGATAGAGAGACAGAGAGAGACACACACAAGCAGAGAGAGAGAGACTGAGAGACAGAGAGAAACAGACAGAGACAGAGAGAGACATACAGACAGAGAGAGACACACACAGACAGACCACACACAGACAGAGAGAGACTGAGAGAAACAGACAGAGACAGGGAGAGACACATAGACAGACAGAGAGAGACACGGACAGAGAGAGACACAGACAGACAAAGAGAGACACAGACAGACAGAGAGAGAGATGGTATGAGTGTTTTTAAATATCATAATGATCATCATATTATTTTCTCTCTCCCCACGGTGCATGCGCCTCTCACTACAGCTGACTTCTTGCAGGAAAGTTGCATCAGAGATGGTTTCTGAAACTATAGTTTACATGTTGAGGCTATCAAACCCCATATGGGACCCAAAGACGCAGCAATAGAGAATGCAGTCAGCGACCCATAGCTTGACTGCTTGCGTCAGGGTCAGCGAACCAGAGCTGACCAAGACCCTACTCTACCTCCAAGTGGTGGTCCTGGAAACAGGCTGCATCACTGCAGTCTGGCTGAGAGAGTAGGGATCGAAGAGGCAAGGCAAACCCGGTCCCAAAAAATGCCGTGCTGAAGTCGGATGTGTTGGCAGAAAGGCGCAGATATCGCAGCTCCGCTGTAAACAGACACAACGCAACCAACGTCCTTTTCAGGACGAACGAGGAAGAAAAAAACCCCATATCAATCGCCGCTTCTGACATACCTGATGGAGTAATAGTCCTGTTCTTTATTTGTTTCATGAGAGACGCCCCTGGAACTAGACGAGGATTTTTACTATCGGAAATTATTATTTATTAAAATATAGAATTTGATTTTAGGAAATTTTAAATTTCTCAAGTTTATCTAAAGACGATCTATGGTATTCGGTGATTAGAGAACGTTTATGAGTAATAGGCAGGCCAGGTCTTTGTAATTAGAGAGAGAGAGAGAGAGAGAGAGAGAGAGAGAGAGAGAGAGAGAGAGAGAGAGAGAGAGAGAGAGAGAGAGAGAGAGAGAGAGAGAGAGAGAGAGAGAGAGAGAGAGAGAGAGAGAGAGAGAGAGAGAGAAGAGATGCATAGTCTGAGAAAATTCCAGAGCTTAGAACCCACCTCATAATGTGATCCGTGGTTTCCCCCCAGGCTCACAGAAAATGCGTTCTGCCATTCAGATCAAAATACTTAATCTTTTTCTCGTTAATATCATTCAGTCTTTCAATCTAGTGATCAGTCAAAATGACTGTTTTTTTTTTTTTTTTTGTCGTCTAGTCTTCTCCGTTTTTCTATCTCAGACTTCATGATGTATGTGATTATAATTTCCTTCATCACTGAAATATGTGCTTGGTATCTCTGCATTGCTACGTCGTTCACTTACAATTACTCTCACTTATTTTTAAACTGTATGTCTCAAACACTTACTTACTTACTTAGTCGTTCCCCTTCTACCGTGAGATGTAGAGGTTTGGAAGAGAGAGCGCCAGACTATTCTATCGGCTGTCTTCATTCTGGCCTGGTTCCATTCTAGTCCTCGGTCCTTCAAAGATTGTCTAATGTTGTCCTCCCAGCGGACTCTGGGTCGTCCACGGGGTCTGGATCCTTGGCTCTTTGTTTCCCATGCTTGTCGTGGTAGCCGATCTTCTCCCATTCTGCAGACATGGCCAAACCATCTTAGTTGGGACTGTTCTACTTGGGTCTGTAGGGGGTGGCATTTTAGGCCTTGACGTATCGTCTGGTTGCGTACCATGTCTCTTCTTGTTACTTCAACCACCTTCCTCAGATACCTCATTTCTGAGGTTTGGATCTGGCTTTATGGGTTGTAGTCATTGCCCATGACTCGCATCCATATGTCAAGACTGGGACATAGGTGGAGCAGTATACAGCCATTTTCGTTTTCTTACCAACCTCTCTCTTGCTGAGGAATCCTCTATTTATGGCCTGAAAAAGTCTCCCAGCTGCTGCTTTTCGAGTGGCCAACTCTTCTTTGATGCCTCCCTTTCGGTCTATAATAGCTCCGAGGTATTTAAAGTGGTCGACCTGCTCCAGGACCTGTTCTCCCAGCTTAATCTGATGTCTTCTTTCTTCTCGTGATATCACCATGGATTTTGTTTTAGAGCTGCTTATGACCATCCCTCTCTTCTCCAGCTCTTCCTTCCAGACTTGCAGGTTGGATTGGAGATGTGCCTCTGATTTAGCAATCAGGGCAACATCATCAGCAAATGCCAGCTCTGAAATATAGACCTGTCTCATCTTCCAGTACCCCCCTGAATACTTTCTTGTTCTCTCCTTACATGCCTTGATGACATCGTCCATAAGGCGTATGAAGAGGTAAGGTGATAGGATATCACCTTGTCTTACACCAGTGGTGGTCCTGAACTCTTCTGACTTATGGTTTGCTGTCCTCACATAATTTCTGCAAGACTTGTAGAAGCTCTGTATAGCATGAATCAGAGGTGCTGGAATATTCTTCCTTGCCAAACAGTCCCAAAGTTTGCTCCAAGGGACCCTGTCAAACGCCTTTTCCAGATCTATGAAACAAAGATGGATCTCACTCTTATACTCAAGGGCCTTTTCACTCAGCTGTCTGAGTGTGAAGATTAGGTCTTGAGTATTTCGGTTTGCTCGGAATCCGCACTGGACCTCATCCAACTGTGGCTCAGCCAGGCGTCGGAGTCTCTGCTCTAGGATTCTAGAGTAGATTTTTTTCCAGGGACACTGAGAAGGGATATGCCTCTATGGTTTCCACACTGTCGATTGTCACCCTTTTTGAAAATTGGTGTTATGATGGCGATCTCCCAATCCTTTGGTATGGTCTTGTTGCACCATGCTGCCTGTAGGACTCTTAAGAGTAACAGGTCGCCTGCTGCTCCCATGTACTTAACCATTTCTGGTGTTATACCATCATGCCCTGCTGCTTTGCCCATCTTGATTTTCTCCAGTGCTGCCTTCAGTTCTTCCATCTTTATGTCATCTTCATCACCATTGGTTTCCTCTTCTGTGCTAGTGGTTATCATTTCTGATGTTTGACCTTGCTCACCATCAAGGAGTTCTGATAAATATTCTTTCCATCTTTCCATTACTTCCTTTGGGGCAGTAAGCAATTTGCCTTGCTTGTCCTTTATAAATTTGAGAGGGCATTGTTGTTCCTTCCTCATGTTCTTTAAGGTCTTATAGAACAATTTCTGGTTTTCTTGTGCATCTTTTTCTAGCTTTTCAATATTCATGCTTAGAATAGATCTTTTTTGTTAAGTTTTATAGATCATGCTTAATTGATTCATAAAAAGCTACAGACTTTCCTAAATTGATGCTTGCGTAGAAAACTTAAGTGGTATGATAAGATCACTAATGTGGAAAGAACGAACGAACGTACTTTATTTTCAAAGGGTTTAGAATTGGACACGCAGGCCCGTCTAACATTCTGCCCTTCCTTTCTCTCGTCTTTTATACTGAATCCATTTATTCTCACATGTAACTTACATATTAAATAATAAAATAAGAAATTAAAATACAACAAAATAAAATCCCAACATTGTAACAGTGCAATAACAACAGTTACACACATTTACAGTACTTTTTCATAATTAATATTGAACAGAGCAACACTATCTTTGAAACCTACATTTGCTGTTTGTTACTGTAGATATTCGTTACAAGCTGTTCTGTTAGTGGTTTCTGTTATTGTTGATTGTTCGTGGTGGGTGTTGTGGTGTAGTACCACTGACAAGGTCGATGTCAGTAATGTCGGGCTTACTGTTAGTGGCCGACAGGTGTGTAAATATAATGGGCGAATGTCGTGAGTTCTTTAGGTTTGTAAATATCTGATGTAAACCCACACAACAGTAACGTTGGGTCAGGAAATAGACCAACTAGTTTTCAACTTATACACAGTTTATTTACGACAGTAACGTTGACATCATGGATAACAGATCACAGCAAATCACAAGGTATCATAGTAAATAAATCCATAGATAAATTGAGTGCAACACCAGCAACTCATCATAAATCGACATAGCATACAATCCGTCAGAAAGTTGAGTGCATCACCAGCAACTCATCATAAATGGTAATAATATATATATATATATATATATATATATATATATATATATATATATATTTATATAATATATATATATATATATATATATATATATATATATTATATATATATATATATATATATATATATAATCCGTCAGAAATTTGTTGCATATCCAGCAACTCATCATAACAGGAAAAATCCATCAGAAAAAGGGTTGCATAAACAGCAACTCATTGAACATTGCATTAGCAAATATCCTCCATAGGAATATGAATCATATCAAATCTCTGTCATCCAAAAACACTCTGGATACACTAGCGAGACTATAAAAAATCGTCTCGAAGCTCTGCCAGATACCTAATCCCCGAGATTATAGTTTCTCAAAACAACTCAGTACATCTTCACTCAAGCGAGAACTAACAGCTTGAGATGTGAGCCCAGCTCACCCGTATCTCTCCCCCAACTACTACTAAGAACATTTTAACACTTTCTTTATGTTTAAAAAACTAATACATACTCAGTTATACCAACGGGCTGATCACCCGTTTGCCAGTCACTTCGATTACGGAAACAACAGCAAATGGATTGATTTGCGTTGCCCTAAAGACGCCAATAGGCGTGATGGGAAACAATGGCAAAGAAAACCTATCTGCTGTTGCCCTAAGACGCCACTAGGCGTAATGGCCACTGACTGCTTTGACGGTCGGTGGCTAAGGACGGAAGAAGAAGACATACTCAGTTGAGCTATGTTCAAGCACCAAAATAAAAAATCATCTCATAACTTTAAACGTGCTTACTAGCATGTCTATAAAAAATCAGACCCGTACATAAAAATCCCTAACACTTAACTCCCACACGAAAACATGACTTAAAACTGTTATATAATTATTTAAGAACATTACTAAATTAGGGTGGCATATAATCTGCACTCATGATGTATTTGAAAAAGGACTGATTACAAGACCAGACAATTGTCAGTGGAACAAGAGACACTGGAGATAAATAGGTCATAAATTGCGGAAATCTATTTATAGTATTACAAGGAAGGCCTTGCTCTGGAAACCTCCATGGTTGAAGATGTAGAGAGAGATGAAAGAGTACATGGAGAAGTTAGGTTTTTTTTTTTAAAAATAAAATTTTGCCTCGTTTTGGCGAGGCGCGTCCCGTTCAACCTAGTCGGTTATATTAGGGCGTATGTCCAAATAAAAAAGACCTTAAGGTCTGATAACCTTAGAGAAGTCAATTGAAGTCACTGTCGCGAATATGAATTTTGAAATGACTAAGTACAATATTACGTAAGCTGTTTTCAGTCTGCACAAGTCATGTACAGTCAATAAATCACCGACTGAAAGGTTTTTGTTTCATTACCTTAATTTGAATAAATCTTGTCTTTTTCACATAAAGTGTGACTTTTTTCCTGTGACTATTTTTCCATTTGGAAGAAAGAACTGAGGCTCTTGAAATGTGGATATATAGAAGAATGGGGCGTATCTCATGGAAAGAGATGAAAACAAATAAAGAGGTCCTAGAAAATCTAAGTATGAAAAGAGAACTAATGAGGGAGATCAAGGTTCGGCAGCTAAAATACTTTGGCCACATAAAAAGGCATAACATCTTGCAGAAGACAATAACAGAAGGGAGAGCTGAAGGCAAACGTGCAAGGGGAAGACAGCGCTATAAGTGGGAAGATAACATCAAGAGATGGACAGGAAAGAGTCTATCAGGTTGCACCACCAAGACAAAAGACAGAAGACGTTGGAGATCCATTATAGCCAACCTTCGTTGTGGAGATGGCAACTGATGATGATGATTTTTCCTAGCGAAAATTGTGACCTTTCTTTTCCGTTCACGGCCTAGATACCTTCCGGGTTTCTCTGGAATGACCACATCATTAATTTCCGTAATGACTGCATGAATGTCTTTCTTACTCTTTATTATTCATAATGTTTCACCACTACAGTTGCACCTCAAGTTAGTATCATTTAAACGAAGCAGTTATTGTGCTCGTCCGATAGTGGCTTCCATAGCAATGAGGTGGCGAACCCGCACGCTCAACCTCTTGTAGGTTGTCGCTATAATAAAACATGAATGCTTTGGCACTGGCTTCCTACTAAAAAAAAAAGAGTTTTCAGTAGTGATGCCTCAATGTTCTACAGCAGGGGTCGGCATCCAGTCGATCCCGATCTACCGGTAGATCCCAGTAGATAATTTGGTATATCTTTAGGCGAAGGATCAGGAGAAAGGAAAACTTTTTTAATCTAGGTAAATTTCGGACTTGACCTCTCACGCCGGCATTTAAAATCGCGTTGTCCCCGGGATCAAAAGTATTTTCCCCCGCATTCCTAATGAAAACACTCGAACTGTCTACTAAAATATACCTACCTGAGATAGGAACGCGATCTTGTCTTTATAAGGTCCATCATCCCCTACTCCTCTCCCACACTTTGTAAAATCATACACACACACACACACACACACACACACACACACACACACACACACACACACACACACACACACACACAGAGAGAGGGTAGATCTTTAGATGGCTCAGTGTTACTTAAGTAGATTCCAAAAATCTCTTGGGTTGCGAGCCCTGCTCTACAGGGAGTAAAACGATAAAAGATGTTGACCCACCAAATATATTTATAGAATGTGTGATTCCCATATACACACATTGGGATTCTCGCCTGTGCTGTGGAACTCGTGCACAGTGCTGAGATCCTCCTTGTGGGATCTAAGGGAGGAGATCGGAGCACTGATGGAGTTGTCCGCGTGAAATGAAGATAGTCCTTAAAACCAAACCAGACTGTGACATATTATGATAATAGCTTTCATATATCTATTTCATTATCTACACTTTTCTTTTACCTTTCTTTCACCTACGCCTGTTCGTTAACATAAAGTCCTCCTATACTCAGAGATCTGTCTCTTTTTCTAATTTAGCATGCATTTTTATTGCTGCTCGCTATTTCCTTTGATGAATGCTCTCGAGCAGACCTATTAGCTAACGTTACCTGTAAATTTTAACGCCAGCGATTGAAAATCGTTGGATAGGATCAGATAGTAATCAGGAGGAGTTAATTTTGGAACAAAGGGACAGACAAATTCTATTACCTTCCCCTGAACTGTTTATTTGAAAGTAATTAAACATGGTGAGAATAGCCAGATCACAGGACGGACTTCGCTCGATTTCGTTCAATGACCACGTCTGCAGGGGTAAATAGTGTGATTTTACGATCGAAGAAATCTCGCACGGTCTGGACAATTACGTTACGCCTGATCTAAAGAGAGACCGTTCGCTCGGTGCTCGAATTTGCAGCGGTAATAGTGTGTAGATTCCTTTTGATAATAGAATTTGAGCAGAGATTTCCCCGTAGGTGCTAAATCTGGCAGAGAGTCTGGTTTTCGGTGTATAGTGTATACTCCCTTTGATTTCAGATATAGAAACCCCAGCATTCTAACTCAATTTATCCAGTACCGCCACAGATTCAGAAGACATCTAGCTACGATTCAAGAATCACTTGTATTAAGTAGAGTTCTTAGTTCTCAGTGGAGATAGTCTCAGAAGTTTGTGTGAAGGTAAATACTATACTAGTAGTTTTGGGTGATTTAAGTGGTAAAATCGTCGATTATATTTCACTAGATTTTCTGTGCAGAGTGATTTACTAGATAGGTCCGTCATTTATATTTCTCTAGGTTTTACTGTTTTACAGTGGCTAGCAGAACAAATAATAATTTCTAGCTAAACTATTCCAGCTATAAAATAAATTTAATTAATAGCTAGTAACCAGTTAGAGAATATTTTAACCAACTAGTAAAGGCACGGTTCATTATGAGTATTGACGAAATATATATTTATTTCTAATTCATGATGATTTAGTTTTTTTAAATGACTAGAATTTATTTCACGGGAGTTTTTAAACGATCAGGCAAGCTCTAAGCTTTTAGTCTCAATTTAAGCTATATAACCGAAGTGGATAAATATATTCTATTTTACGCGGGTTAAGGATATGATTGTGAATACTATATTATGGTTAAGTATTTGTATTTTTTTTCTCCTTTGCACAGTATTGGGTCAAACACTAAACCTTACCAGCGGCTTCCATGTAAATCTGAGAGTAACCATACAAAAGAACAATTTAATTAGTATCTGGGTTTCTTCAAGGTAAAAACTGTCTGAAGTAGTATTTACACCCAGAAAGAGACAGAATACCACCCAAAGAACATTAACAGTGACTTTGTAACTGGGCATATAGATCCAGATTTCTTTGCAAATTTCATTTACAGTCAGCCCGTTGCGGTGACTTAACAAACATTAACATTTCCCGACGGTTTGACCAGTTGTGGTGTGACCAAGAATTTTATACTGAGAGAAGTTACCAACTTGACATTTCCTATGTACTGGAAACCTCAAGCTATTGACACTGTGAGCGCTGTTAAATTTCTTACCTGGACAAATTTAATGTGACATAAACAGTTAATCATAAATAAAACATAACAAAGGGAACGCTCCCCGGAGAATTGAAATTAACCTGTCTTTGAGGAGCTGGGGTTCCCTTTGCCAAAAATAACACTGGATTTGCTGTGTGTATGTGTGTGTGTCCTAAAGATTGTTCCAGAAGATACAACACAAGTATTTAGGTAAGAAAGAATGCTCGTGGCAACGGTCGTCTGAGAAGAGAGGAAGGATGAACGAATAATTCTCATATATATATCTTGTAGAATCTATGTACTCACTTTGTATATTTTTAATGCAAGTTTTGCTAAAGCTGTCCCTTTTCCAGAAGAGATTAACGTATAACTCTGTTCCTTACTGTAGAGGGAAATACTAGATCATAGCGTATAAATCTTTGACTCTTTGGGGTTAATAACTTTCGTCTAACGGGATCTTGTCTCAACAGAGGGAGGGAGGATTACATCTATGAGTCTAACTCTTTAATTAATTCATTAACTTATGTTTATTTGTATCTGATTTTGATATTCAAAAATATTGCTGTTGTGAAGTTCTTTATGATAAATAAAATTTGCATAAACTTTATTTACGAGTGTTGGTCAGCTTGTCCCAAAAGATCCCTATTCCATTGATATAGTTTTCACGTCTGTGCGTCTAATTGTCGTCACTTATCTGTGTGTGTAAATGTGAGTGGTTGAAAAAAAAATATATATATACATACACATACACACACACACACACACACACACACACACACACACCCACCCACCCACCCACCCACCCTTTGCACAGACTCTTTGCACAGATTGGAATGAAACTGATTCCTGCAGCTGTTGAGATGCAGTCTTCCAAGATGGAGATATTGATAATTGTTACGCTACAAAATCCTAGCTTTATTACTTGGGGGCAGTGACTATGAATGCACTTTCTGAAGTTGAGCACTTTAATTTTAAAAGACTACTTCTGGTATTAATCACGTGGTATATAAGGAATCTTTTCTACTGTCTGGCGTCTTCTCTCTCTGCGTATTGGAAGCAAAAGTAAAGGTCCTTTCAAACGCTTAGTTATATACCCACTATTTTAGCCAAAGCAAATTATATTTACGGGGTCAGTTTATTTCCTATAACTAATTACTATTAGATGCGTGTCCTATTTGTATCACCCAATCCTACGTATTTTTGTTGTTTGGGGAAGTGGTTAATTATTAAAAGGGGTGAGATGGATTTGCTAATCTACCTGGACCGCCGGAATAATTGCATCACCTATTTCCGGCCAGCACGGTGATCCGTCCCTGTCCTAATATTACAGTATTACTCTAACACCTCTACAAATTGGCGAGAAGAAGGATAGGCAATTTCTCCGGTCAGGCCTGACGTTATCTTGCCGTAATAGACCATCCAACGTCAATAATTATTATTAGCGACATTTTTTAATCTCCCAGTCTATTTTTAACGCCTTGTCGGAGCATTTAGTTTCTCAATGTACAGATAACAAAATGCGAAAAATGACTACATCTTGCAATCTTGACCAGATTGTTGTTACCTAATGGAAGAGTATACCGGTCGATTAAAAAAAAATATATATATATATATATATTAATACCAGTAAAGGAAGGGCAAAAAGGAAGATTTGAAAAGATACAAACGAATGGACGAATGACATCTTGTCACGGCATCAAACCTGATATACTTTGATCGTTCATTTACTCGGTTTGAATCTTCTTTCATCGTCCTTCTGTACCACCCAGATACTTTCTTCTTAAAGTGCTTCTCTATCCCTTATCAGAACATCTGTTTTTAAAAATTTGTAAACTTTACGAATTTTTTAAAAATTTTGCTACACATGACGCACCTCCGTTTAATCCAAGGCCAGAGCCATGCTGAAAGGGTAAATAAAAATGTGCCAGATATGATTTTGTGAAAGGTGCCACTTTATTCAAAACTAGAATTAGGCGAAAACAGTCAGTACGCTGGAAAGTAA
>JAMPIV010016951.1:0-75000 GCA_024509875.1 Oreohelix idahoensis | reverse complement strand
ATAACGTAGACGAAATACAGCATGTTACACAGGTCATAATAGCATACCAAAAGAAGGATCCACATTATATAATAACAATAATCCATCAAGAAGAACTACTGGCAAACGCAGTGCCAATAGTTATAGGCCTCAAATATATATGGCGTCTCAGCGCTCTTTAATTCATGTACATACGACTGCTGACCATTGCAGTACTAGTAAATAATAGGCCTTCAATATATATGACGTCTCAGCGCAGTTTAACAGCTTCCTAACAGCTCCACCAAATCGCTGTACTGCAGTTAATCATAATACGGCCGGTCCAAACCTTGGCCTCACAATATAAGTCGACATATCAAGCACTGTCTTTAATCCATCTAGAAGACTGCTGATAAATAATAGGCCTCACCAATATATGACGTCTCAACGCAGTTTAATCCATCCAGAAGACTGCTGATAAATAATAGGCCTCACCAATA
This sequence comes from Oreohelix idahoensis, assembly GCA_024509875.1. Taxonomy (NCBI): domain Eukaryota; kingdom Metazoa; phylum Mollusca; class Gastropoda; order Stylommatophora; family Oreohelicidae; genus Oreohelix; species Oreohelix idahoensis. The sequence continues at coordinate 74,542 of JAMPIV010016951.1, read as the reverse complement.
TATGACGTCTCAACGCAGTTTAATCCATCCAGAAGACTGCTGATAAATAATAGGCCTCATAATATAAGTCGACACATCAAGCAGTGTACAGGCTTCCCTCGAAAACACTGGGCTGATTTCTCCAGTCACGCCCAGGACACAAACTCTTCAAAAATGTACATAATCTTTAAACACTGGCCTGTGTACTCAAAGGCCTAAGAAACATCTCCTTAGCTAATACATCTCATCTGGGATAATCACACATAATATATCTCAGCATAAATGCATGTACACTGGTACACATTGAAAAACACTTTACATCTCTCCTGTGCACTCGCCCAGTACACACTGACACCAAAACATTCTTCCCTAGAACACCTCAGCCAATCACAAAATGCCTGGGGCTAACTTTCCGAGAACTTTCGCTCACAGCTCAAAAATAGCTTAGAACATTAAACTCACGTGGAACTCCGCCACCGTGACAAGCATTCTGAATCTCGAAGATTCGAATGCGATACACTCATATATTTTTTTAAATAAATTAACAGCTAGACAACAGCTGTTCAAGTGGAATAACCACTATAATCTATTGTACATCCGAGACTCATAACGATTATTGCCCTTGCTTAAATTTGGACTTATCAGTTTACACCACCGCCCGTGGAAAAAAATGATAACATCATTTTTTTGAAAACATTACTGAGCCAAAAAATAAATGGGTGATTAAGCTCTAATCAGGAAAATTAATCAACCTGTTAAGTCCAAATACTATATATCATCCAAAAAATATCAGCATTATTAGTAAAGCAGAAAACAAAGCATACAAAATAATCAGCTAAGTCTACCAAAATAATCTGCTTCCAACAAAGTTAAGTCTATTTAGCATAGAATTAACCTAACAATATACATGATTCAAGTATCAGTATAGTAGGATGAATAAGAATACAAATAGCATCAAGTGACATATAAATGCAACATGAAAGTATAATCCACATATGAACCGCTACCGAATAGTCAGTAGAAGAAATGGACTAAAATGAAGAATAATCAGGACAGACAAAAGAAAAACATAGATATGTCTGCAGAGAACGATGGATTAATACATCGTAATAACCATTTAATCAAAAACGTATTATATAAATACATATAATGATGACAAGAAAGTATAGGACACAAAGACAATGTATGTGTATATCTAACAACCACAAAAGAAAGCTGTAGATAAACGAAGCACAATCTAACCTTAACCCCGTTATACAACTTATTCATAAGTAACCATCAACCATCAGACATCATACACAAAAAAAATGCCGTTATAAATAAACTCGAAGTAACGCACCATGAAGCGTTAAGTAAAAAAAACACATCATTACTCCCTCTAGCGCACAGTTAAGCGCTGGGTACCGAAAAAATTTTACAATCTTAGAAAACATTTTCCAAAAAGTAAAAAACAAAAATATTTCATGACGCTAAGTTAAATAAAAATGGTATTTTAAAATTTATTTTTTTAGCTTCACCTTATATTAATATACCAACAATGTAATTAGATTAACAAAAATGTATGACATACAAAATTCTTATACTTAAGCAGACACAAAATCAAAAACAATCTGCTGGAACAATGATGCATGTCTAAATTGCAAGAAAAAATAGAATCAAATTATTTTAAATTCACAGGTGTTATTGTTTCGAAAAACCTCAGAAACCAATGTTTCAGAATATGTTCTCAACTTCCAATACAAACTTAACTCTGATATAATTAAACTATGTTTCCAAAATTATGTTTCACAATATAATAGTTACTACATAATGTCTTAGAATGCTAATACGTAAATAAACATGACATGAAAACACAAGAAAAGAATTTTAAATTTATTGAGTACAGAGACTCTCTGAAGATGACTACTGCACCATGCTTAGGTAATGAGGTTGTGCATGGGGCTGACAAACTCATCATGCATATAAAACAGTCCTAATAACCATCACTGCAAAAAGACATCAATGTTTGATGTATCAGCTCTTGTAGCGGTAAGCTCACGACAGAGCATAAATGTCAACCATGAATTGACTAAATGAGCATAGTCTTCTGACTAGCGTGCGTAAATACTATAGTCCACTGCTTTCATCAAAAAGTTACAGAGACAAGTCACTCGCAACTGATATCTTACACCTTACTGCGCTAATAATACACACAATATTCGTCATAACACAATAGTGTAAGAATAATATGAAATTAATAGTTGCATCATCAAAACATCGTCGTACATAAAATAAATATGTGCATAAACAGTGCATAAAACAATGAGATTACGCATTATCTAATAGAAATTATATGGTATCTTAATACATTTCTATATAATATCCTATATTTATACGATACAATAATATCTATATCTTAAACATGTTAAACAGGCAATAATTCCAGCCGTGTTGAATAATCTCATAAACTTGGCAAGATAACCGCATACAATTCAGTCAACTTGCTATCCGGTTTCACTTGGTTCCACATGGATACAACGTGGCATACCTTACTCTGTCTACTCATGTAACACCGGAACATAGACTTTCATTGCAAAGCTGTCACTGTGAAAATATACAAATGAAAAAATTCTATTTTACTTCACAGTAAGATCTAACGATGTAAAACGGAAATTAACGTTACATTTACCTAAAACTGTGGCTTGTGTAACTTGCGGCCCTTTCAACCCGATCAACAAGCCTTCCCTTGACACGTGTAAACACCACAGGAGGCTTATGGGGCAGAAAATGATCGTAGCTCAATGTCGTCGCTATTGGATGCTGAAAAAAATTTGCTACCCTCATAACAGCGAGATACTCTCTCAAAACCACAAGCAGTTGTATTAGAGACTCTATTTGTATTATTATTACCTTGTTTATTAATGACTTTAGGCCTTTGTTGAGAAAAGTTAACATAGTTGTCCTTATTATTTCTCTTTTGATAAAAATATCTGCCAAATTGGTTATGTTGACCTCTAGACTTATTATCGCAAAATTGATAATCTTTCCTGTAATCATTTTTACCATACTTCTCAAAATCCTCAGAACCAAAATATTTAGATCTGTTAAACTGTTTCTGGTTTCTTGGAGAAGACAGATTACAATTTGCTGATCTCCCTTGATAATGTTTAAAATCTGTATTATCTTTCCTGTCATGATTGTTTTTCTTCTTTTCGGTGGCAGCGTGCTTAACCTCTGAATCAGTAATAGGAATAATAAAATCCTTATGGCTACTGACATATTGAGTATTACTTTGGGCACCAGTCCTACTAGTCTCGTCCCTTATTATGTTTTTATGAGGCTTTCTCACTTTAGATACAATGTTAGTTTCTTGAACATTGACATGACAATTATCCTTGTCTTTACTGTGATGTACAGAATCAAGTATCACAGTAGAATTAACCCTGTTGGCCTGTCGCCAGGAATTATTAATATTACTAGAATAGTCACTAGTACGATGAAAGTTATATCTGCCACGCAAGGATTTCTGCTCACCACGTTTGATGTTAGTATTGGCATCGAGTGTCTGTTGCTGACTCGACGTTTTTAAGACGTGTTGATAACCGTCTTTCTGTCTAACTTTTTCAACATTGACAGTAGACAGCATTTTTCTACCTAAAATTATATCAACCAAACCGTCCACTCTTTCCCTTAATTCCGTAATTTCAATATTTTTAAGTGAAATCTGTTCACTTTGTTTCTTAATTACGTCATCGAATGTCAAAACTCTACATCTTTCTTCCGCCAGTGATTTCTCAATCTTAGCTAATTTATTTTCCTCCATTATTAACTCTTCCAATGTCTCTTTTTCATCATTTCCTTTATCTACTCTTAACTGCTGTGTTTCAATTTCATTATTCTCATTATTCATTAGCTCCTCAACTTCATCCGGAAATACAGTATACATCTCTTCTTCAATACAAGAATTTACTCTACTCAATAAATCAAGAAGCGTCTCTGTATAAGACCTATCACGGTCAATTGTCTCAGCTTCTAATTTGCCACACCTCTTTTTCTTTTCCTGAAGTTGTTGCTCGAGATTACTAACTTCACCATATTTAAAATCCACTTGAATTTCCAAATCTTTGATTTTGCTCAATGCAGAATCTAACGCTGCTTTCACTCTAGTAAGTTCTGCGTTTGATTTCTTTAAATCATTTGTAAGCCTCGATACTGTTTTCTGTAATTCGCTGTCTTTAGCAATATTTTCTAGGAAATTTGCCCTTTCCTGTAGTGCACTTGGCTTGAAGTCTTCTATTCGCTCTTTATTCTGATCCTCAGGAATGTCATTATAAATTACATTGTGAATACTCTTCATTATATAATGGTGTTTATAATTGGTATGCCTGTACACAAATACACGAAGGTCCTTAAGCAGTAAATCCGATATATCTCTAGCCATTATTGATTGATTCTCGGAATGAAAGTTGTCCTCCGCAAAATCCCTTAAGTATTTTGACACAGTACACAAATAATAATCTATCACAAATGTTTCTAGTTCTGGACCTTGCAATCCGTCCTCATCTATACCTTCCTGGAGCATATCCTCCAGCAAGTAATTAAAGTCTATGCTAAGCATTTTTATGAATTTCCTACTCACACAATTCAATATATGTACTAACCACTTATAATTATCATAAGCTTATGTCTCTTAAAGTTTAGATAATTATCTTTTCAGCTTATAAAGCTAGATATCCTTTAAAGTAATTGCAAATATAAGTTAATCATTGTATACCATAGTAGCATAAGTTCTTGTGCATAGAACCTTTGCAAAATATACCAATATGAGGGATAACTTTATATCAATTTGAGTGATGTCAATATTATGTGAAATAGCCTTAAACAGTTAAGCACTAAAGTCTTACAATAAGTTACCAACAACTAACATATTATATAGACAATAGGAATCACGGTTACAAAGACAAGGTACTACAGAACAAACGATAACGTTACTTCACAACTATACATTTACTTGTCCCAAGAGACAACTAGTAATCTAAACTTCAGTAAGGTTTGTAATCTTAAACCGGAATTGTCACAGAATTGACACTTACTAACCAAATCTTAAAGAATGCTTCATAAGTAGACATGAAACATAAAATATTTAACATGAAATACTCATTATAACAAATAGTACACAATATATACAGGAAGACTTGTTGACACAAGATAAAATGGCACAGTTTCCACAACATAAACCACTTATCTTCAAAAAAGGCAAATACGTCCGTCCAAAACGCTGCACATCATAAAGTCTGCTGAGGAAAACAGTTCATCGCATAAGGTCACCGCAGCTTGACACTTCTCACTTCAAGTCCTTTGTCCTTGCTAAGGTATGTGTGCTCGTACTTCGCACAGGTAAACAGGAACTGTATTACTGCCAATCATCTACTTGAGGCACACGTGTAGAATGACTGCATATCAGCTTGAATTCCCTCTGTAACTGTAGGGGTACACAGTCTGTCAATCTCGTTGATAATCCACTTGAAAGGAAGTACTTGACATCTCTTGTTTACTATGATGGTAAACTTCTGTAATTGCGCCACCAAAATACTGGCACAGCTCACTTGAAAACTTCAATTCAAAAACAGAACTGAATCGTGAAGCATATCTTGGCAATGGAAATGTTAGATATGTTATAGTCCTCTATGTAGATGAGTATTAATAAGCTGCACTCCATCAGATATGTTACCGCCTAGTTATGTTAACGTCTGTTTTGGGGCAAGTCTTTTATAGTAGGTATCACACCACGTAAGTTTGAAAACAACTACTATTGCACACGTAGTTGGTGATGATGATGGATTCTTAAATGCACCACACAGCATAGAAGAAAGTCACATAACGCAGATGACGTGGGATCACGTCCGAAAGTTTTGGCCACGACTGTTGCCGCTAGGCTTATTGATTGCCGCCACTGTAACAATCAGTATTTGTTGCAAAACGATGTTGCATCCACTGTTGCAGATGAAGTGTACAATTGCTAACCATAAAGTAGTCGAATACCAAGGTTGCTATATATTATATCACGCCACACAGGCCCTTATTATAAATGTCGTAAGTTCGATCCAACTTGAACTGGAAACCACCACTGATACAGTAACAGCTGGTGTTCCAGTCATAAATAGTGTACCATAAGGAAGAGTCCTCTGATAAGTCCAAATTTAAGCAAGGGCAGTAATCGTTATGAGTCTCGGATGTACAATAGATTATAGTGGTTATTCCACTTGAACAGCTGTTGTCTAGCTGTTAATTTATTTAAAAAAATATATGAGTGTATCGCATTCGAATCTTCGAGATTCAGAATGCTTGTCACGGTGGCGGAGTTCCACGTGAGTTTAATGTTCTAAGCTATTTTTGAGCTGTGAGCGAAAGTTCTCGGAAAGTTAGCCCCAGGCATTTTGTGATTGGCTGGGGTGTTCTAGGGAAGAATGTTTTGGTATCAGTGTGTACTGGGCGAGTGCACTGGAGAGATGTAAAGTGTTTTTCAATGTGTACCAGTGTACATGCATTTATGCTGAGATATATTATGTGTGATTATCCCAGATGAGATGTATTAGCTAAGGAGATGTTTCTTAGGCCTTTGAGTACACAGGCCAGTGTTTAAAGATTATGTACATTTTTGAAGAGTTTGTGTCCTGGGCGTGACTGGAGAAATCAGCCCAGTGTTTTCGAGGGAAGCCTGTACACTGCTTGATGTGTCGACTTATATTATGAGGCCTATTATTTATCAGCAGTCTTCTGGATGGATTAAACTGCGCTGAGACGTCATATATTGGTGAGGCCTGTTATTTATCAGCAGTCTTCTGATTGGATTAAACTGCGTTGAGACGTCATATATTGGTGAGGCCTATTATTTATCAGCAGTCTTCTAGATGGATTAAAGACAGTGCTTGATATGTCGACTTATATTGTGAGGCCAATGTTTGGACCGGCCGTATTATGATTAACTGCAGTACAGCGATTTGGTGGAGCTGTTAGGAAGCTGTTAAACTGCGCTGAGACGTCATATATATTGAAGGCCTATTATTTACTAGTACTGCAATGGTCAGCAGTCGTATGTACATGAATTAAAGAGCGCTGAGACGCCATATATATTTGAGGCCTATAACTATTGGCACTGCGTTTGCCAGTAGTTCTTCTTGATGGATTATTGTTATTATATAATGTGGATCCTTCTTTTGGTATGCTATTATGACCTGTGTAACATGCTGTATTTCGTCTACGTTATCGTGACCGTGTTGTGGTGTAAATAAACTGTTCATTGACTGTCACAAGGCGTTCAACCCTCCATGACTCGTACGTGAGCTATCGTGGCGTGAGTGACTGTTTCTACACACCCTTCACATATTATACACGGTAACAGCACAGCAGTACACACATGGATAATTAGCCTATATAGCGTATGCAATGAAGAAACTGTTACCTCTGCAGTGGTGAATGCACATGAACAAACTGTATGCAACAGATTGAATGAATAGCAGCTTGTATCAATTAGGATATGGAATGATGATGGAACAATCATACTTTATCAGTTGCAAGGAATAAAGCTTACTGTATCACCAATGGATAGTACTTATCAAATTTATGTTGGTAAAATTTATCTAAATGGGCGTCATATGGTATTGCTGCATCTACTATAAAAGCTGTTTTGTTCTGTCGATTGATTATCGTTAAATCAGGTTTTACGGCATGTGTCTTAAATGAGGTGTTACTGCTGCCGAAAAGTGATGGTTTAACTATTATCTCTTTATTTATTGTTATGTCACTCTTATTATTGTATGAGGATTTCAGTTTCTCATAAATAATGTCTACAGCTCTATTGTGCCTTTGTTGGTATAATGTTTGAAATTTGGTACATCCATTCAATAAATGTGACACTGTTTCGTATGGGTGGTTACATATTTTGCACATTTTCGTGTATGTCTGTGGGTAATATAGATGTAAAAGACTTTCGCATTCCAGCAACTGTAGCCTCGATCTCACAGCAAATGAAAGTATTTTATCACTTAATTTAACATTAGATAGAAAACTAGATGACAATGAATGGTTACACATTTCATTTCGCGCACTATTCTCCCTTGTGATGATTTACTTTTTAGTTCACTTAAAATTAGGTTAAGTTTATGTGATTTAAATCCAGAACAAAAAGCATTTGCTGACTTGTATGTTAGACTCACATCTTCACATACATACACACATACACACATACACACACACACACACACACACACACACACACACACACACACACACACACACACACACACACACACACACACACACACACCTACCTACCCACCCACCTACCCACCTACCCACCTACCCACCTACCCACCTACCCACCTACCCACCTACCCACCTACCCACCTACCCACCCACCCACACCCCCACACACCCACCCACCCACCCACCCACCCACCCCACCCACCCACCCACCCACCCATCCATCCATACATCCATACATACATACATACATACATACATACATACATACATACATACATACATACATACATACATACATACATACATACATACATACATACATTACATACATACATACATACATACATACATACATACATACATACATACATACATACATACATACATACATACATACATACATACATACATACATACATACATACATACATACATACATACATACATACATACATACATACATACATACATACATACATACATACATACATACATACATACATACATACATACATACATACATACATACATACATACATACATACATACATACATACATACATGGGAAAAATTGTCTGATCTAAGAATCTCAGTCGTAACCGATAGGCTGGATCGATTATCTTTCAAATCCAGGGACAGACTTTACCTTTCACCATTTCACTCGTGAAAAATCTATTTCTTTACATTATCTCCCACTGAGCTATCACCTGTTCTAGTTCTATCCAGACGGGACCTTAATTGGTCTTAAATTCCTATCGAAAAATCTACGACACAGACCAAATGATGTTGACGAGGGACTGAGCTATTTACAGCACAAACGCAAGGACGTTTTCATTACCTCTACTCGCCCCATTAACTCACCTGTGTATCGCTTTCTGAAGTCTTCATCCTAGCTCAGCTCATGAAAATAACTTCCGTTCATTATCTCCCGAGCCCATACCTGTTGTTGCTTTTTTTTTTTTTTTACACATGTGGTCAAGATATTTAAATGATATCTGGTCAAGCCAGCGCACAGTAGACGCGTACAGAACAACAGTTTAAATCAGGGCTGTGGAGTCGGGATTCGGAGGCGTGGAGTTGGTCGTTTTTTTAGTGGAGTTTGTGTCGTTAGAATGTCCAGCATATGACTTCGAATTTTATGCCATATGGCTAGTGAAAAACTGTAGTCAGAGTCGGGAGAAGAAGTTCTAAAATTTTAGAAGCCGCAGTGGGAATATTTGTTGGCCGACTCCACAACCCTGGTATATATGAGGACACGTATATTATAATGTACAGAGATAAGGTCAAGGTAGGCCCATATCAGATATTGTCGTAGGGGAGTGAAGTGTTAGAGACTTCCCCATACTAGGTCCAGCATCGAGAGGTGGGGGTAGCAGTTCCCTTCCTCTCTGCCTTTTCCTTCCCTAACTCAGTCAGGTACACATTTACAGCTGGATATACTGGAGCGGGACGATAACGTGGTTCGAATCCGGCCCAATTGCGGCGAGAGACCAGCGCTTTAACCACTCTGTCAATCGAACGCTCGTTCAGAGAAAAGAGACTTCAAATAACATAGACAGCTCATGCTGGGCAGCTCCACAATTATCATTACTATCATTTATCTTCTCAAGTGGCATAGGCCGTCAACAAACGTACGCCATGTTTTACTGCAGGTATTTCTATACTTTTTTTTACCCCCTTAATGTCTATCTCCAGGTCCCTTCTACTACTACTTAGTCGTTCATCTTCTACCGTGAGGTGTAGAGATTTGTAAGAGAGAGCGCCATACTATTATATCGGCTGTCTTCCTCCTGGCTTGGTTCCATTCTAGTCCCAGTTCCTTCAAAGATTGTCTAATGTTGTCCTCCCAGCGGACTGTGGGTCGTCCTGGAGGTCTGAATCCCTGGTTCTTAGTTTCACATGCTTGCCGGGGTAGCCGATGTTCTCCCATTCTGGAGACATGGCCAAACCCATCTTAGTTTCCCATGCTTGCCGTGGTAGCCGATGTTCTCCCATTCTGGAGACATGGCCAAACCCATCTTAGTTTCCCATGCTTGCCGTGGAAGCCGATCTTCTCCCATTCTGGAGACATGGCCAAACCATCTTAGTTTCCCATGCTTGCCGTGGTAGCCGATCTTCTCCCATTCTGAAGACATGGCCAAACCCATCTTAGTTTCCCATGCTTGCCGTGGTAGCCGATCTTCTCCCATTCTGGAGACATGGCCAAACCCATCTTAGTTTCCCATGCTTGCCGGGGTAGCCGATGTTCTCCCATTCTGGAGACATGGCCAAACCCATCTTAGTTTCCCATGCTTGCCGTGGTAGCCGATCTTCTCCCATTCTGGAGACATGGCCAAACCCATCTTAGTTTCCCATGCTTGCCGGGATAGCCGATCTTCTCCCATTCTGGAGACATGGCCAAACCCATCTTAGTTTCCCATGCTTGCCGTGGTAGCCGATCTTCTACCATTCTGGAGACATGGCCAAACCCATCTTAATTTCCCATGCATGCCGTGGTAGCCGATCTTCTCCCATTCTGGAGACATGGCCAAACCCATCTTAGTTTCCCATGCTTGCCGGGGTAGCCGATCTTCTCCCATTCTGGAGACATGGCCAAACCCATCTTAGTTTCCCATGCTTGCCGTGGTAGCCGATCTTCTCCCATTCTGGAGACATGGCCAAACCCATCTTAGTTTCCCATGCTTGCCGGGGTAGCCGATCTTCTCCCATTCTGGAGACATGGCCAAACCAATCTTAGTTTCCCATGCTTGCCGTGGTAGCCGATCTTCTCCCATTCTGGAGACATGGCCAAACCCATCTTAGTTTCCCATGCTTGCCGTGGGTAGCCGATCTTCTCCCATTCTGGAGACATGGCCAAAAAATCTTAGTTTCCAGGTCCTTTCACTGTGTTGTTTTTTATACTCCCTCTACCTCTCTTACACTGGGAGTTCAAGAACAGGGAAGCCTTGTATTCCAGGTGCAAGTTCTGGAGATTTTCCTGAAAGAAGATAGGTGAGTCGGCAATCTTTCGGTTTTCTCTAGATAGCGTCACTCGTCTCCTTACCAGAAGACCTTCTTCTGCCTTGGATGGTTGAATTGAATTATTTTCTTTAGGTATTTTGTCGATATTGCTTTTGTGATAAATTTAACCGTGATGCAACGTTAAAATATCTCCAAAGATAAAACGTAGGGATAAAAATAATGCGTAAGCTACTAGAAGACATGATCGCCCATGCCGCGGGTCACTACCCGCCATGAAACCAACTTGTTAGACGTGAAGGCAAAACGTTTACCCTTGTAGACGGGATGAGAACGGAGATCAAAAAGAAAAAATATGACTGAACACGTGCTTGAAACTAGCAAGGCTAAAAAGACGCAATTGGTGGGGAAAGGAAAAAAATTCACGTCCCCAAGTTGACACAAGGTAAAGAAATGGACAAAAGGGACCTTAGCTATTATACGCAACAGTCATTTCTTGGACGCTTTTGCGATACTTAGCCCTTTTATTTGAATTCAGCGGCAAACGCATTACAGAAGATGCTCGAACATATTTCAAAAAAACAACTAACCTTGAAAAGTAACTTTTTCTTAATAATAATGTTAGGAATATAAAACCTAGCTGGCCTGATGGCCCATCTTGAGCAGAGAAATAATATGCTTTCATTTATACAGACGGATAGATAATAATGAAGATATTGACAAAAGACTGTGTTGTTCATATCAGCGAGTGACTGCATTGAAACAAAAACATGTCACTAATTTTCAAAAAAATTGCGGCCTTGAGACTCAAGTGCTAAAATCTAGATGAATGAAAGAGAGGGGGAATTAGTGGAAAGTTGTGGCTAAAAATAACTCTAGAGGCAGATTCGTGTAGGAAATGCATGTATAAACAAGTGTGTTTTTGTAAAAAACGCAAGTAGAGACAGACGGACCAACAGACAATAATACATACTTGACTGAGGTATGACTGAATTGACTTTTGGTAGGAGGTTTGAAATTTGAAAAGGGGGAAAGGCGGTGATTGGCCACAGATAAACATATTATCGGCGCTCAGACGTGCATTTTTGCCATTCATCATAAATTGTCCAGTAGTAGACACAGTAATTCTTCAGTGGTGTAATTCCCAGAAGCTAATTGCAATATTTAGAGGGACGCCATACTAAAGCCAGCAGCTCAGCTGAGTTTTGCTAGCATATAACTGTGTTCTCTATTCATAATTCTGGTAAGACTGAAAGTATTTCTTTGTATATTTTAATATTGTTTAATGTTTCGAGTGATTTGATACTGCCATATCATAATCTATCCCTTACAACAAGTAAGGATTCGCTCTAGACCCCCAGCCCCAGTTCAGGGTCTAGAGACAAACAAAATACATAAACGCCAGCAAGGATTATGAAGGGCGGATCAAGTGTTGATATCAGTGGAACATATCACCTATCCTATTCAATGGCAGGAAGCTAATGAACATATTTCAGAATATGTAGTCTTGGGGAACTTATACTATGTGAAACCAACTTGGTAAGATGTGCTGTATGGTCAGAGAGGTCTGACCCCGTCTATGTGGTGTTGTTGTGTAGTGTTGAGTGTAGAAGTGGCTCAGGAGGTAGAGTTCTGACACATGACCCAATACTTTTATTTCAGAACTGTGAGTTTTTTATTTGGCACCAAAGTGGTGTCAAATGCTGTGTTGAAAAATACAAGTGTGGACCCGTGCAGTCGAGTATTTTGGCAGAGCAGCCTTATATTGCCCCCAAGCACGGAGAGGTGGGGCCACCAGATTCCAGCACCAGAACTACTCAGTCAAGATACGTGAGCGTCTGGCCTGCTGGACATTCACCAACTTATTTTCTAACTAACACCCAATTATATTCCCATCAACTAGAACATACCATGTTGGGAAATAAACTTGTATTTTTCCCATCAGTAAATGGACAATGTTTGGTAGTCATAGACTGGGAGTGATGAAGCCACCCCAACAGCACATCCATTAATCGTTCTCCCAGATAAATTACAAATATAAACAGTAGTAATATTAACTAGTCTTGTAAAATACATATGTACACACCTTTCATTTATTATGCCATATATTCATGCATTTCATTCATAATTTCAAAACCTTTCATATGTTCTGACCAAAACAAAACCTTGGTTCAGAACAAATAAACTTAAAGAAAATTTAATATCAAAATTTTAAACAGCTTGAGTTAGTTCAGTGTGTTATAAATTCTATTAATATTATTAGACTTATTAAATATCTGTGTGTGTGTGTGTGTGTGTATGTAATCTACCACAACACATTCCATATCAGTACCCTAGAATTTTAACGTAGCCACATTCATTAGTAAAAAAAGATATGTGTGAGGTCGTAAGTGGTAGCAAGAAAGGCCTTCTGTAAATTCACAGCTACATTTATCTCAGGAGCCTTCACAGCTGACCTCATGCATCACACTAAGTAATACCACAACCATACAGTACCATCAAACCCACTACATTTATTGGGGTCTTGTCCAGGGATAATTAGCTTAACAGTAATATTAGGATCTCCTGGTGGGAGAATTAAATTAGGGGAACACATTGTAAAAATTAAAAGTGTCCTTTAAAATTAAAAGTAAAAATAAAAGTTGGTGAATCTTCACAGCCAGTGGTAATTAATTAGTTAACTGGCTAATTAGAATTACTTTAGATTATAGTAATTAGAATTACTTTAGTGGTTGGAAATTTTACCTTGATCATTGTATTTTGTGTGATGGCGGAGCTAGCTAAGTTCAGATCAGCTGCTGTGCTAACGGCGAGGGATATGGGAATGGATGGTCAGGGTTTAATTCAATATGTAACGGCTGAATGTGATAAGTATATTGAACGGGAAGAAAGAAGATTAGAAAAAGAGGCTGAAAGAAAATTAGAGTCTGAAAGGTTGGCTGAAGAGAAGAGGTTGCAAATTGAGGCTGAGACTAAGAGGTTACAAATTGAGGCTGAGGCTAAGAGGTTGCAAATTGAGGCTGAGGCTAAGAGGCTGCAGATTGAGGCTGACAAAGAGGCTAAAGCATTAGAGGCAGAAGAAAAACGACAGCAAAGGGAGGCAGAAGATAGAAGGTTGCAAAGGGAGCACGAATTACGACTAAGGGAGCTGGAGTTACAAGGCCAGGCTCCTGAAAATGGTGCCAGCCCCTTTGCCTCAGATGCTACGCCCAGTCTGGGAGCCTCAACATCAGCTATGGGGTTTCATTTAGACCATTTTGTTGAAAAAGACGATGACATCGAGGGGTACCTCGGACGTTTTGAGTTATTAGCTACTACATATGGGTTAGAGAGAGAGAGAGGTGGAGTTTAAAGTTATCACAGGGACTGAGAGGTACTTCTTATGAAGTCTTCGCAAAAATGAACAGAGAAGACCAAGACAATTATGACATGTTAAAGCAGGCTTTGTTATTAAGGTACGAAAAAAATGGTGAATTTTATCGTAAGAAATTTAGAAATGCCAAACTGTTGTCTGGGGAGACATACCACCAATTCTCTGCCAGACTGGAAACCTATTTGGAGAAATGGACGGCTCTGGGGAAGACCCAAGATCTTAAGGAGATGATCATGATAGAGCAATTGAGAGAGTCCATGGCTCCAGACATGAGAAAATTTCTCATGGAACAAGGTGCAGAGAAGTTGGGGGAGGTTTTAAATGTCGCTGAGAGGTATCAGGCAGCCCAGGCAGAGGTAAGTGGCTCTAAAAAGAAGCATATAGAAACTTTTAAAGCTCCACAGCCATTTAATAAATTTGAAAATAGAGAACAGGGTAATAAGGGCAGGACAAACTTTGAACGGCCAAGAAATGACTATCGAGACAGAAACTCACAGTTCAATGACCAAAAATCCAATGAAAGAAAACCGTTTAACCAAGGAAAAAGATGGTGTAAATGGTGCAAGAAAGATAACCATAACACCGAATTTTGTAGAAGGAAACCTTCAAACATTGCTGCAATGAAGTCGGGGACTCAAAGATTAAAGGTTAATCCTAATGGACAGCAGGAACCTTATCACCCCCCAGTTTGTGAGGATGTTATTTGTAATGGGGTCACCATAAGGTGCCTTTATGATACAGGTTTGGATTATGATTCAGTTGTGAAGTCTAGCCTAGTGGACCCAAGTCAGTATACCACAGAAACAGTGGAAATACAAGGGGCGACTAAGGACATACCACTCATGACACTTCCCATCGCAAGGATAACGGTGAAAACTCGCTATGTGGAAGGAGAAATCAGAGCAGCAGTGATAGATGAACCAATCTACCCTCTGATATTGGGGTGTAGATACGTCTTCTTGGGGAATCCCGAGAGACCTGTGATCATGGCGACAGTGCAGACCAGGTCACAGAAGAAGGAGGAAGAAGGTGAACCTATAAATGCTCATCCAGAGGAGATGAGGAAGGCGCAGGCTGAGGATAGGACACTCAAGCCATGTTTTAAAAAATTGCCCAAATGCCACACACCTCCGAGCAAGGGGGAATATTTTATGAAGAACAAACTATTATACAGGAAGGCCGGAACTGGAACAAATGGTCACAACCAGCTGGTTCTTCCCACTTCATATAGGGATAAAGTGATGGAACTCGGGCATGCGATTCCCTTCAGTGGTCACATGGGGATCAGCGAAACAGGACAGCGTATAGCTTGTCATTACTTCTGGCCAGGGATAACGGAGGATATAAAAAGATATGTCAAATCCTGTCCAGAATGTCAAAGGGTAGCTCCAAAGCACTGGACTGCTCCTGCAACTCTAGGGGAAATGCCCATAGTGGGAACACCTTTTGAGAGGGTTGCAGTGGATATTGTGGGACCTCTCACTCGGACCAAGAGGAGGAACAGTTACATCCTTACTCTGGTGGACACTTGTTCTATGTGGGGAGAGGCGGTAGCCCTGCCATCAATTGATTCAAAACATGTAGCAGAGGCACTACTTACAATATTCACAAGATTAGGATTCCCGCATCAAATCTTGACTGATAATGGCTCTCAGTTCAAGGGGAAACTAACGGAAGAAGTTTTTAAGCTATTTCAAGCCAGACACTTTCATTGTAGTCCGTACCATCCGCAAGGGAACGGCCAGGTAGAGAGGTTCAACGGGACTCTCATTTCTATCCTGAGAAAGCTGGCACACGAAAAACCGGATCTGTGGGATCAATTCCTGCCCGCCGCATTGTTTGCGTATCGGGAGGTACCACATAGTTCAACCGGGATGGCTCCCGCAACTCTGCTATTTGGGAGGCCAATAAAAGGTCCATTAGAAGCACTATTAAGGACCTGGACAGATGAGAAGGCGGAAGAGACTGTTACCTCATCTTATCAATACGTGAACGAACTGACCACTCGTCTGAAAGCTGGATGGAAACTGGCAAATGATAATTTGAAACAAGCCAGGAAGAAACATGCAGCATATTTTAATAGGAAGGCAAAGGACAGAGAACTAGCTGTGGGAGAGAAGGTGCTGCTTCTACTACCCGGTAGCCAGAATAAATTACAAATTGGATGGCAAGGTCCATATACGGTTCTAGAGAAGGTGTCTAGAACAAACTATAAAATTGACAAAAAGGGGAAGGAGAAAGTTTATCATGTAAACCTGTTAAAGAAGTATCTGGACAGACCACTCCAGGAAAGCACCCCCTTACTGACCTTGGCTATCGCAACTCAAATGCAAAAGGAACCACTCACCTCACATGAATACCCATTACATCCTTGTGAAACAGCAGCACAGGTAAAAGTCAGTAAGCACCTGACTAAAAATCAGAGGGAGAGAGTTCAACAGGTTCTGGAGGAACATACAGATGTATTAACAGATAAACCAGGCCATACAAATTTGCTACAGTATGACATGAAACTGGTAGACTCAAACCCAATCTGTATGAGAGCCTATTCTATTCCGTTCGCGAAGGAGAAGGCATTGAAAGAAGAAATAGATTATTTGTTGAAGGAGGGGATTATTTCACACAGTGAATCATCTTTTAGCTCCAGTGTCGTTTTGTTGAGGAAACCGTCTGGGGAACACAGACTGTGCATAGATTACAGGAAACTGAATGCTGTCACAGAAGGACAAGTGGATCCATTACCAGACACAAAACAGTTATTTGCCAGATTAAACAAGGCAAAATACTTTTCAAAGGTGGATCTTAGTAAAGGCTATTACCAGATTCCAGTGAAGCCTGAAGTGAGACCTTATTTGGCTTTTAGCACTTCGGATGGACATTATGAATTCAACATGCTACCATTCGGACTGAAAAATGCTCCGAGTGTATTTTCAAGGATGATGCGCAAATTGTTGGATCCCCTGAATAACCCATGTATCACGAATTTCATGGATGATATTCTCGTCGCCACAGAGACATTTGAAGAACACATTGACGCTCTAAAAAATGTTATTTAATAGGCTTAGGGAGGCGAACTTAACTGCTAGGCCAACAAAATGTTGTATTGGATGCAAAGAGTTGGAATTCTTGGGACACACTGTATATCAGGGTAACATGACCCCTGATCCCAAGAACTTGGAAAAACTGCAGAGAGCACCTAGACCACAAACAAAAAAGGACGTGCGATCATTCGTGTCGTTATGCGGATTTTATCAAAAATACATCAAAGATTTTAACTCTATTTGTGCTCCTCTGACTGATCTGACTCGCAAGGGACTTCCAGATAAAATTATTTGGACTGCGCAAAGTGAATTAGCGTTCCAAGACTTAAAGGAAAAACTCACTAGCAAGCCTATTCTCAAACTGCCTGATTTGACACAGGACTTTGTCGTAAGAACAGATGCAAGTAATGTAGGACTCGGGGCGGCTTTGTTGCAAAGATCATCTTCACCTGATGGGGAACTGAACCCAGTCGCTTATGCAAGCCGCAAATTGAATAAGGCGGAACAAGGATATTCCACAAGCGAAAAAGAATGTTTAGCGTTAATCTGGGCAATAAAGAAGTTTCAAATCTATCTGTATGGTAGGACTTTTGTGGTCCAGACGGATCATCAGCCCCTCGTATTCTTATCTCAGGCTAAGCATGAAAACGCAAGATTGCTGAGGTGGTCTTTATTGCTTCAACCTTATCAGTTTAGTATCCAATATATCCCAGGCAAATTGAATGTCGGTGCAGATTTCCTCAGTCGGCACCCCTGTGATCAAAATTAGAGTAGTGGCAGGCGTGAGGAGTAATTTTATCTATGTGTATCACTGGTTTTGGAACTTGCCGTAGGCATGTTTTCAAGTGGGGAGATGTGTGATAAAAATAATGCGTAAGCTACTAGAAGACATGATCGCCCATGCCGCGGGTCACTACCCGCCATGAAACCAACTTGTTAGACGTGAAGGCAAAACGTTTACCCTTGTAGACGGGATGAGAACGGAGATCAAAAAGAAAAAATATGACTGAACACGTGCTTGAAACTAGCAAGGCTAAAAAGACGCAATTGGTGGGGAAAGGAAAAAAAATTCACGTCCCCAAGTTGACACAAGGTAAAGAAATGGACAAAAGGGACCTTAGCTATTATACGCAACAGTCATTTCTTGGACGCTTTTGCGATACTTAGCCCTTTATTTGAATTCAGCGGCAAACGCATTACAGAAGATGCTCGAACATATTTCAAAAAAAACAACTAACCTTGAAAAGTAACTTTTTCTTAATAATAATGTTAGGAATATAAAACCTAGCTGGCCTGATGGCCCATCTTGAGCAGAGAAATAATATGCTTTCATTTATACAGACGGATAGATAATAATGAAGATATTGACAAAAGACTGTGTTGTTCATATCAGCGAGCGACTGCATTGAAACAAAAAAATGTCACTAATTTTCAAAAAAATTGCGGCCTTGAGACTCAAGTGCTAAAATCTAGATGAATGAAAGAGAGGGGGAATTAGTGGAAAGTTGTGGCTAAAAATAACTCTAGAGGCAGATTCGTGTAGGAAATGCATGTATAAACAAGTGTGTTTTTGTAAAAAAAAACGCAAGTAGAGACAGACGGACCAACAGACAATAATACATACTTGACTGAGGTATGACTGAATTGACTTTTGGTAGGAGGTTTGAAATTTGAAAAGGGGGAAAGGCGGTGATTGGCCACAGATAAACATATTATCGGCGCTCAGACGCGCATTTTTGCCATTCATCATAAATTGTCCAGTAGTAGACACAGTAATTCTTCAGTGGTGTAATTCCCAGAAGCTAATTGCAATATTTAGAGGGACGCCATACTAAAGCCAGCAGCTCAGCTGAGTTTTGCTAGCATATAACTGTGTTCTCTATTCATAATTCTGGTAAGACTGAAAGTATTTCTTTGTATATTTTAATATTGTTTAATGTTTCGAGTGATTTGATACTGCCATATCATAATCTATCCCTTACAACAAGTAAGGATTCGCTCTAGACCCCTAGCCCCAGTTCAGGGTCTAGAGACAAACAAAATACATAAACGCCAGCAAGGATTATGAAGGGCGGATCAAGTGTTGAGATCAGTGGAACATATCACCTATCCTATTCAATGGCAGGAAGCTAATGAACATATTTCAGAATATGTAGTCTTGGGGAACTTATACTATGTGAAACCAACTTGGTAAGATGTGCTGTATGGTCAGAGAGGTCTGACCCCGTCTATGTGGTGTTGTTGTGTAGTGTTGAGTGTAGAAGTGGCTCAGGAGGTAGAGTTCTGACACATGACCCAATACTTTTATTTCAGAACTGTGAGTTTTTTATTTGGCACCAAAGTGGTGTCAAATGCTGTGTTGAAAAATACAAGTGTGGACCCGTGCAGTCGAGTATTTTGGCAGAGCAGCCTTATATTGCCCCCAAGCACGGAGAGGTGGGGCCACCAGATTCCAGCACCAGAACTACTCAGTCAAGATACGTGAGCGTCTGGCCTGCTGGACATTCACCAACTTATTTTCTAACTAACACACCAATTATATTCCCATCAACTAGAACATACCATGTTGGGAAATAAACTTGTATTTTTCCCATCAGTAAATGGACAATGTTTGGTAGTCATAGACTGGGAGTGATGAAGCCACCCCAACAGCACATCCATTAATCGTTCTCCCAGATAAATTACAAATATAAACAGTAGTAATATTAACTAGTCTTGTAAAATACATATGTACACACCTTTCATTTATTATGCCATATATTCATGCATTTCATTCATAATTTCAAAACCTTTCATATGTTCTGACCAAAACAAAACCTTGGTTCAGAACAAATAAACTTAAAGAAAATTTAATATCAAAATTTTAAACAGCTTGAGTTAGTTCAGTGTGTTATAAATTCTATTAATATTATTAGACTTATTAAATATCTGTGTGTGTGTGTGTGTGTATGTAATCTACCACAACACATTCCATATCAGTACCCTAGAATTTTAACGTAGCCACATTCATTACTAAAAAAAGATATTTGTGAGGTCGTAAGTGGTAGCAAGAAGGGCCTTCTGTAAATTCACAGCTACATTTATCTCAGGAGCCTTCACAGCTGACCTCATGCATCACACTAAGTAATACCACAACCATACAGTACCATCAAACCCACTACATTTATTGGGGTCTTGTCCAGGGATAATTAGCTTAACAGTAATATTAGGATCTCCTGGTGGGAGAATTAAATTAGGGGAACACATTGTAAAAATTAAAAGTGTCCCTTTATATTAAAAGTAAAAATAAAAGTTGGTGAATCTTCACAGCCAGTATTAATTAATTAGTTAACTGGCTAATTAGAATTACTTTAGATTATAGTAATTAGAATTACTTTAGTGGTTGGAAATTTTACCTTGATCATTGTATTTTGTGTGATGGCGGAGCTAGCTAAGTTCAGATCAGCTGCTGTGCTAACGGCGAGGGATATGGGAATGGATGGTCAGGGTTTAATTCAATATGTAACGGCTGAATGTGATAAGTATATTGAACGGGAAGAAAGAAGATTAGAAAAAGAGGCTGAAAAAAAATTATAATCTGAAAGGTTAGCTGAAGAGAAGAGGTTGCAAATTGAGGCTGAGACTAAGAGGTTACAAATTGAGGCTGAGGCTAAGAGGTTGCGAATTGAGGCTGAGGCTAAGAGGCTGCAGATTGAGGCTGACAAAGAGGCTAAAGCATTAGAGGCAGAAGAAAAACGACAGCAAAGGGAGGCAGAAGATAGAAGGTTGCAAAGGGAGCACGAATTACGACTAAGGGAGCTGGAGTTACAAGGCCAGGCTCCTGAAAATGGTGCCAGCCCCTTTGCCTCAGATGCTACGCCCAGTCTGGGAGCCTCAACATCAGCTATGGGGTTTCATTTAGACCATTTTGTTGAAAAAGACGATGACATCGAGGGGTACCTCGGACGTTTTGAGTTATTAGCTACTACATATGGGTTAGAGAGAGAGAGGTGGAGTTTAAAGTTATCACAGGGACTGAGAGGTACTTCTTATGAAGTCTTCGCAAAAATGAACAGAGAAGACCAAGACAATTATGACATGTTAAAGCAGGCTTTGTTATTAAGGTACGAAAAAAATGGTGAATTTTATCGTAAGAAATTTAGAAATGCCAAACTGTTGTCTGGGGAGACATACCACCAATTCTCTGCCAGACTGGAAACCTATTTGGAGAAATGGACGGCTCTGGGGAAGACCCAAGATCTTAAGGAGATGATCATGATAGAGCAATTGAGAGAGTCCATGGCTCCAGACATGAGAAAATTTCTCATGGAACAAGGTGCAGAGAAGTTGGGGGAGGTTTTAAATGTCGCTGAGAGGTATCAGGCAGCCCAGGCAGAGGTAAGTGGCTCTAAAAAGAAGCATATAGAAACTTTTAAAGCTCCACAGCCATTTAATAAATTTGAAAATAGAGAACAGGGTAATAAGGGCAGGACAAACTTTGAACGGCCAAGAAATGACTATCGAGACAGAAACTCACAGTTCAATGACCAAAAATCCAATGAAAGAAAACCGTTTAACCAAGGAAAAAGATGGTGTAAATGGTGCAAGAAAGATAACCATAACACCGAATTTTGTAGAAGGAAACCTTCAAACATTGCTGCAATGAAGTCGGGGACTCAAAGATTAAAGGTTAATCCTAATGGACAGCAGGAACCTTATCACCCCCCAGTTTGTGAGGATGTTATTTGTAATGGGGTCACCATAAGGTGCCTTTATGATACAGGTTTGGATTATGATTCAGTTGTGAAGTCTAGCCTAGTGGACCCAAGTCAGTATACCACAGAAACAGTGGAAATACAAGGGGCGACTAAGGACATACCACTCATGACACTTCCCATCGCAAGGATAACGGTGAAAACTCGCTATGTGGAAGGAGAAATCAGAGCAGCAGTGATAGATGAACCAATCTACCCTCTGATATTGGGGTGTAGATACGTCTTCTTGGGGAATCCCGAGAGACCTGTGATCATGGCGACAGTGCAGACCAGGTCAAAGAAGAAGGAGGAAGAAGGTGAACCTATAAATGCTCATCCAGAGGAGATGAGGAAGGCGCAGGCTGAGGATAGGACACTCAAGCCATGTTTTAAAAAATTGCCCAAATGCCACACACCTCCGAGCAAGGGGGAATATTTTATGAAGAACAAACTATTATACAGGAAGGCCGGAACTGGAACAAATGGTCACAACCAGCTGGTTCTTCCCACTTCATATAGGGATAAAGTGATGGAACTCGGGCATGCGATTCCCTTCAGTGGTCACATGGGGATCAGCGAAACAGGACAGCGTATAGCTTGTCATTACTTCTGGCCAGGGATAACGGAGGATATAAAAAGATATGTCAAATCCTGTCCAGAATGTCAAAGGGTAGCTCCAAAGCACTGGACTGCTCCTGCAACTCTAGGGGAAATGCCCATAGTGGGAACACCTTTTGAGAGGGTTGCAGTGGATATTGTGGGACCTCTCACTCGGACCAAGAGGATGAACAGTTACATCCTTACTCTGGTGGACACTTGTTCTATGTGGGGAGAGGCGGTAGCCCTGCCATCAATTGATTCAAAACATGTAGCAGAGGCACTACTTACAATATTCACAAGATTAGGATTCCCGCATCAAATCTTGACTGATAATGGCTCTCAGTTCAAGGGGAAACTAACGGAAGAAGTTTTTAAGCTATTTCAAGCCAGACACTTTCATTGTAGTCCGTACCATCCGCAAGGGAACGGCCAGGTAGAGAGGTTCAACGGGACTCTCATTTCTATCCTGAGAAAGCTGGCACACGAAAAACCGGATCTGTGGGATCAATTCCTGCCCGCCGCATTGTTTGCGTATCGGGAGGTACCACACAGTTCAACCGGGATGGCTCCCGCAACTCTGCTATTTGGGAGGCCAATAAAAGGTCCATTAGAAGCACTATTAAGGACCTGGACAGATGAGAAGGCGGAAGAGACTGTTACCTCATCTTATCAATACGTGAACGAACTGACCACTCGTCTGAAAGCTGGATGGAAACTGGCAAATGATAATTTGAAACAAGCCAGGAAGAAACATGCAGCATATTTTAATAGGAAGGCAAAGGACAGAGAACTAGCTGTGGGAGAGAAGGTGCTGCTTCTACTACCCGGTAGCCAGAACAAATTACAAATTGGATGGCAAGGTCCATATACGGTTCTAGAGAAGGTGTCTAGAACAAACTATAAAATTGACAAAAAGGGGAAGGAGAAAGTTTATCATGTAAACCTGTTAAAGAAGTATCTGGACAGACCACTCCAGGAAAGCACCCCCTTACTGACCTTAGCTATCGCAACTCAAATGCAAAAGGAACCACTCACCTCACATGAATACCCATTACATCCTTGTGAAACAGCAGCACAGGTAAAAGTCAGTAAGCACCTGACTAAAAATCAGAGGGAGAGAGTTCAACAGGTTCTGGAGGAACATACAGATGTATTAACAGATAAACCAGGCCATACAAATTTGCTACAGTATGACATGAAACTGGTAGACTCAAACCCAATCTGTATGAGAGCCTATTCTATTCCGTTCGCGAAGGAGAAGGCATTGAAAGAAGAAATAGATTATTTGTTGAAGGAGGGGATTATTTCACACAGTGAATCATCTTTTAGCTCCAGTGTCGTTTTGTTGAGGAAACCGTCTGGGGAACACAGACTGTGCATAGATTACAGGAAACTGAATGCTGTCACAGAAGGACAAGTGGATCCATTACCAGACACAAAACAGTTATTTGCCAGATTAAACAAGGCAAAATACTTTTCAAAGGTGGATCTTAGTAAAGGCTATTACCAGATTCCAGTGAAGCCTGAAGTGAGACCTTATTTGGCTTTTAGCACTTCGGATGGACATTATGAATTCAACATGCTACCATTCGGACTGAAAAATGCTCCGAGTGTATTTTCAAGGATGATGCACAAATTGTTGGATCCCCTGAATAACCCATGTATCACGAATTTCATGGATGATATTCTCGTCGCCACAGAGACATTTGAAGAACACATTGACGCTCTAAAAATGTTATTTAATAGGCTTAGGGAGGCGAACTTAACTGCTAGGCCAACAAAATGTTGTATTGGATGCAAAGAGTTGGAATTCTTGGGACACACTGTATATCAGGGTAACATGACCCCTGATCCCAAGAACTTGGAAAAACTGCAGAGAGCACCTAGACCACAAACAAAAAAGCACGTGCGATCATTCGTGTCGTTATGCGGATTTTATCAAAAATACATCAAAGATTTTAACTCTATTTGTGCTCCTCTGACTGATCTGACTCGCAAGGGACTTCCAGATAAAATTATTTGGACTGCGCAAAGTGAATTAGCGTTCCAAGACTTAAAGGAAAAAACTCACTAGCAAGCCTATTCTCAAACTGCCTGATTTGACACAGGACTTTGTCGTAAGAACAGATGCAAGTAATGTAGGACTCGGGGCGGCTTTGTTGCAAAGATCATCTTCACCTGATGGGGAACTGAACCCAGTCGCTTATGCAAGCCGCAAATTGAATAAGGCGGAACAAGGATATTCCACAAGCGAAAAAAGAATGTTTAGCGTTAATCTGGGCAATAAAGAAGTTTCAAATCTATCTGTATGGTAGGACTTTTGTGGTCCAGACGGATCATCAGCCCCTCGTATTCTTATCTCAGGCTAAGCATGAAAACGCAAGATTGCTGAGGTGGTCTTTATTGCTTCAACCTTATCAGTTTAGTATCCAATATATCCCAGGCAAATTGAATGTCGGTGCAGATTTCCTCAGTCGGCACCCCTGTGATCAAAATTAGAGTAGTGGCAGGCGTGAGGAGTAATTTTATCTATGTGTATCACTGGTTTTGGAACTTGCCGTAGGCATGTTTTCAAGTGGGGAGATGTGTGATAAATTTAACCGTGATGCAACGTTAAAATATCTCCAAAGATAAAATGTAGGGATAAAAATAATGCGTAAGCTACTAGAAGACATGATCGCCCATGTCGCGGGTCACTACCCGCCATGAAACCAACTTGTTAGACGTGAAGGCAAAACGTTTACCCTAGTAGACGGGATGAGAACGGAGATCAAAAAGAAAAAATATGACTGAACACGTGCTTGAAACTAGCAAGGCTAAAAAGACGCAATTGGTGGGGAAAGGAAAAAAATTCACGTCCCCAAGTTGACACAAGGTAAAGAAATGGACAAAAGGGACCTTAGCTATTATACGCAACAGTCATTTCTTGGACGCTTTTGCGATACTTAGCCCTTTTATTTGAATTCAGCGGCAAACGCATTACAGAAGATGCTCGAACATATTTCAAAAAAACAACTAACCTTGAAAAATAACTTTTTCTTAATAATAATGTTAGGAATATATAACCTAGCTGGCCTGATGGCCCATCTTGAGCAGAGAAATAATATGCTTTCATTTATACAGACGGATAGATAATAATGAAGATATTGACAAAAGACTGTGTTGTTCATATCAGCGAGCGACTGCATTGAAACAAAAACATGTCACTAATTTTCAAAAAAATTGCGGCCTTGAGACTCAAGTGCTAAAATCTAGATGAATGAAAGAGAGGGGGAATTAGTGGAAAGTTGTGGCTAAAAATAACTCTAGAGGCAGATTCGTGTAGGAAATGCATGTATAAACAAGTGTGTTTTTGTAAAAAAACGCAAGTAGAGACAGACGGACCAACAGACAATAATACATACTTGACTGAGGTATGACTGAATTGACTTTTGGTAGGAGGTTTGAAATTTGAAAAGGGGGAAAGGCGGTGATTGGCCACAGATAAACATATTATCGGCGCTCAGACGCGCATTTTTGCCATTCATCATAAATTGTCCAGTAGTAGACACAGTAAATTCTTCAGTGGTGTAATTCCCAGAAGCTAATAGCATTATTTAGAGGGACGCCATACTAGAGCCAGCAGCTCAGCTGAGTTTTGCTAGCATATAACTGTGTTCTCTATTCATAATTCTGGTAAGACTGAAAGTATTTCTTTGTATATTTTAATATTGTTTAATGTTTCGAGTGATTTGATACTGCCATATCATAATCTATCCCTTACAACAAGTAAGGATTCGCTCTAGACCCCCAGCCCCAGTTCAGGGTCTAGAGACAAACAAAATACATAAACGCCAGCAAGGATTATGAAGGGCGGATCAAGTGTTGAGATCAGTGGAACATATCACCTATCCTATTCAATGGCAGGAAGCTAATGAACATATTTCAGAATATGTAGTCTTGGGGAACTTATACTATGTGAAACCAACTTGGTAAGATGTGCTGTATGGTCAGAGAGGTCTGACCCCGTCTATGTGGTGTTGTTGTGTAGTGTTGAGTGTAGAAGTGGCTCAGGAGGTAGAGTTCTGACACATGACCCAATACTTTTATTTCAGAACTGTGAGTTTTTTTATTTGGCACCAAAGTGGTGTCAAATGCTGTGTTGAAAAATACAAGTGTGGACCCGTGCAGTCGAGTATTTTGGCAGAGCAGCCTTATATTGCCCCCAAGCACGGAGAGGTGGGGCCACCAGATTCCAGCACCAGAACTACTCAGTCAAGATACGTGAGCGTCTGGCCTGCTGGACATTCACCAACTTATTTTCTAACTAACACCCAATTATATTCCCATCAACTAGAACATACCATGTTGGGAAATAAACTTGTATTTTTCCCATCAGTAAATGGACAATGTTTGGTAGTCATAGACTGGGAGTGATGAAGCCACCCCAACAGCACATCCATTAATCGTTCTCCCAGATAAATTACAAATATAAACAGTAGTAATATTAACTAGTCTTGTAAAATACATATGTACACACCTTTCATTTATTATGCCATATATTCATGCATTTCATTCATAATTTCAAAACCTTTCATATGTTCTGACCAAAACAAAACCTTGGTTCAGAACAAATAAACTTAAAGAAAATTTAATATCAAAATTTTAAACAGCTTGAGTTAGTTCAGTGTGTTATAAATTCTATTAATATTATTAGACTTATTAAATATCTGTGTGTGTATGTATGTAATCTACCACAACACATTCCATATCAGTACCCTAGGATTTTAACGTAGCCACATTCATTAGTAAAAAAAGATATGTGTGAGGTCGTAAGTGGTAGCAAGAAGGGCCTTCTGTAAATTCACAGCTACATTTATCTCAGGAGCCTTCACAGCTGACCTCATGCATCACACTAAGTAATACCACAACCATACAGTACCATCAAACCCACTACAGCTTTATTGACGTTTTTTGTAGCTTAAAATGTCTACACAATGGTGTAGCCTCCCATTGCCCAACCCTTCTTAGTCACATCTTACGAAATGTGTGGTACTTTACAGTGTTACTATCTGTGCTCCTCCTTAGGACCATGGTAACACACGAGGGACTTCAACAATATATAAAGGAAAAATGCATGTAACAAAACTGATGCACACAAATTAGGCACCCAAAGTATTGGTGAGACAATGTCGCCTACGCCAGTCCTATGGAACTTTATATATGTTGAAACGTTACTTGGATTGATGCATATTTCCGGATTACTTATGGCCTAGCTCTGGGCAGGGATGTCAGTGTCTAGGTTCAGCTAGAAATAGTTTTTCGTCTCGACGATTAAATTCAGTTCTTTCTCTGAAATGAACTGCAGCCGCCTTCAAGTTTCAGTATTCTCCTTAATTCAGTAATCGCCTGTAACATCAATTCAGTCTCGGTGTGCCTGTCACAAAGGATGGCTGAGCTGCAAGATTTCGTATGAAAGACCACTCGCGTCAGTTATTGATGTATTTTGTGTTAGCCGCCTCCAATTTCCTCGGATTAGGCGCCACCCGATGACGACATGGCAGAAATGTGAAAAAAAGGTTAAATTCCTAATTTCTTCACCCGATATAAATATTATAAATACAGAGATTTATTCATTCGGAGAGGTCTAAACATGAGTGTGATTATTATTACGTGTGGATTCTGTGGACAAATATTTCATCCGAATATCAGATGCTCTTCTTCCTGAAGTGGATTTTTTTTTATTTATGAAATTGATATTCGTACATTTGTGAAGCGAGGGATAGTCATCATCAGCTCTAAAACAAAATCCATGGTGATATATCGAGAGGAAAGAAGTCATCAGATCAAGTTGGGAGAATAGGTCCTGAAGCAGGTCAACCACTTTAAATACCTCGGAGCTGTCATAGACTGGAAGGGAGGTGTTGCGTGATAAATTCTCGCAACATCGTTTTATTTCAATATCTGTTTTATAACGCAAGGGCAACAACTGCTTGAAATCTATAGTCACTTTTCTCGGTAAGCATTTGTCTTCTCGCGTTAGTATCGAATGCAGTTAACTTTTGAGCTGTGGTCATTTTTGCGCTGGACTGCGCATGACTTGTCTTGTTGTTTGGTCGATCGGTTTCCGCCCACCACTAGTGGGGGTGAGCGATTTGGAATGGCGAAAGAGATGCCTCGTTGAAGAGGGGATCTCCGCTTTTTTTTTGTTCTGTCAGGGATGTGTAGTCCTCTTATGGATATTTCGTTTAGTCGAGATAATACCTCTAGTGTTTTCCCACATGTCGGGAGGCGTGATATTTCTGTGTATTTCATGAAAGCAAGGTAAATTGACTTTTTCATTAACTCTATCGATTTTGGGTCGTGAGCGATTTCGATTCATAGCCTGTCTCCGAAAGTCGTCGTCACGAGATGTTCTTTCCCAGCTCACATGTCGCTGCATTGTACTGCATCGGTTGATGCATGTACCAAGGACCATTACTTGCTACTTTGTTAAATGAACTAGGTTTAGAAAACCTTTATTATCTAGAGGATATTTTTGAGGACATTATTTATACTTCGGCAGACGTGTCTGTCTTGCTGAAGTCAAACTAAGGAGAGTGAACTGATCTCATACATCTGGTTATCTCCTGGCTGTTATAGAAAAGGATGGAGTTTTCCACCTGACTACATTTACAGCACTTTGAAATATAACATGCATCTGACTCATCATTGTAATGCTGTCTACCGTTTATTGCTGTATTGAATGTTGCTGTGATAATGACTGTTTGATGTGCCTACACATTTGCGTAACCATTTTGTCACTGTGGCGTCCACAATAAATAATGAAGAAAAACGTCAACGGCTGTTTCAAGACTCATTGACTTTATACGTCGTGAGTTTACTGACGTCCTATGTGGATTGCCCTGTTATTGTTGCATGAACATTGTTTTGACTGAACACATCTACACACTACACAAAACCAGACATGCGGATGCCATCCATCATCATATGGCATCACGCATCATTTGGTGGCCATAAGCTGGTTTGATTCTGGTACTAGCAAACACGGGGTCCCTTACCCACTTCATTTTCAACAAGAATTCATCAGCATCCTTCAAGAAATTAACATTCTTCAATACAGTCAACATCTTCAAAATTTTCAAAGTACTCGGCGTTGCCCGGTAAAAGTCAAAATTTCAACTTTTTGACGGAAACAAGAATTTGACAGTACCCGGCGTTGTTACATGTTGCCGGATAACTCGGACTGCTGTTATCTTTTACGCAAGTCAAGCAAGTTGCTGCTGTCAAGGTTCCAGTGCTGTCGTTTTTTGAGAAGGTCAAGTGCCGGTTGAACGGGTTGTTTTCTGAAGAAGGCCAAGTACCGATTTCCATCAACTTACTTTTGGATTAGAAGGTCAAGTGCCGAAACAACTCAACACACAGTATTTCAGAAGCTCTTGTACCATCGTGTTAGCAGTGGAAGCAGTTCAGATGTGCCATCATCGTTGGAGCTTCGCTCTTTAGGACGTTGATTGACATCCGTTTTTCTGCTGTTCTACGATTGGAAGCCTTTAAGTTAAGTGGCCTGTTTGTATGTAAACTGTGCCCTTATACTTCTGCTGAGTCTTCTGTGTATCATCTCATTCTATATGTTATATGTCTATATGTTATTTGTATATTTATATGTTTATATTTCAGCGGGTTCTCGGTTGGGTGGTGTCTCCGTTAGATTATGCCACGTCATAGAGGTCGTCTATTGTGAGCGTTTTCTGTAGGGTTTGCAAATTTCCGATACTGGAATTTGCTAAGCGACTTCTGTTGCTATTTATGTTAGCTGTGATGACATGTTTTAATATTGTTTTCGTTATTATTTCACATTCTTTAGTTTTGTTGTGATTTGTTTGTATTTGTTAGCCTACTCTTGTCTATAATTTAGTTTCATACAACATTTTTGTTTATACACTGTGGTGTCATGTATTTTGTTTAATTCTATCGCAGATATCGTCACATTTTTTGTGATATTTCATTAATTTCTGCTTTATTTTTAGTTGATTTCTGCGAAAGTTTTTGTATTGTTGCTGATCTTTGTTATTGTTTACATTGTTATTGTTTACATTGTTTGTATTGTTTACATTTTCAATGTTTACATTCTGCATGTGTTTACATAGTCATTGTTTACAGTTATAGTAATTAGTTAATGGGCTATGCTAATGCACTGTTACTACTATACTGATGATAAATGAATGATGAATAGTGTCGTGCACTATTGAATGAGAAGTGCACTTATGATCAAGATTTGAGTGCTGATATTTCATATACAAGTTCTTTGATTGGAGACTTGTTTCCCACAGAGACTGGGATAATATAATGTGATGTGAATATACAAGTGCTTAATTAAGACTTGTTACACTTAGGTTTGAAATAAATTAGTTAATTATTTCAGGTTTTGGACTCATATGTTAGACAACATGTCTACATTTGAGCACTTTATTGAGCAGGGTAAATTGCTTGGGAAGACTGGTGATAAGTTAGAAGAATTTGCAACTGCTCGATATGATAAAGCAATGGAAGCTGAACAAAAGAAACTGCATATGGAAGCTGAACAAAAGAAACTGCAGATGCAGGTGGATGAAAAGAGATTCCAAATGGAAATGGAAAAACAAAAAAGGGAATCAGAAGCTGAGGAAAGAAAGCTACAGCTAGAGGCTGAGAATAAAAGACTTGAAAAAGAAGCTGAGAATAAAAGACTTGAAAAAGAAGCTGAAAATAAAAGACTTGAAAAAGAAGCTGAAAATAAAAGACTTGAAAAAAAAAAAGCTGAAAAAAAGCTGAAAGACTTCAAATGCAGGCTCAAGCTGAAGAAAGGAAGTTACAAAGAGAGTCTGATGAGAGGAAAGCAAAAATGGAACATGAAGAAAAACTCTTAGCTTTAGAGTTGGAGAAATTGAAATTGACGAGCATGAGTAATGGTAATGATTCAAACAAGGGTTCATCTTCTGGGAAGGCTAATAATGATACTTTTAAGATTAAGTTACCAACATTTAGTCCTTCCAGTGATGACATAATGTTCTATCTGGACAGATTTGAACAAGCATGTACAGCTCATAACATAGACAAAGCAAAATATGTTTATCAGTTATCAGGGATACTGACAGGTAAAGCTCTAAGTATATTAAATATGGTGGATGAACCTGACAAGAGCAATTATGAGGTTGTCAGGGCCGCTTTGTTAAAGAAATATCAGCTTAACGAAGACGGCTATCGTCTACAATTTAAAAACATGTTACCTGAAAATGGAGTTGAATTCTCCGAGTTTATTGCAAGAATACGCATTACTTTCTCACGATGGGTTGAACTATCTAAGACGGAAAAAACTTATGAAGGACTTATGGACTTAATACTTAGAGACAAAGTCATGTCGTCTGTCAATGAGTCTTTCCTTGCTTTCCTTCATGAACGTAAACCTAAAACAATAAAAGAAATGGAAGATTTCTGTTGCCAATACGTAACTGCGCACCCACACATAACCATGGGTAACTCTAAGGTGAAAGAAGGTTTACCAGTTGCTTCGGCAGCTCCGTATGGTCAAAACTTTGCTCGTAGATCCCAACAAAATTTTGATAGAAAGGGCAGCGGTAATTTCTGTCAAAATCATGGAAACCAATTTCATGGTGATTCTTCTTCGAAGAATTGGAGACAACCTGATAGTGGTCGTTACTATCACCCTAATAATTATAAGCATTTCAAAAGAGGATATGGTAATAGAGGTTATTCCTGCCGAAGACCTCAGAACCAAACAAATAGATGTTCGCATCAATGTGAACATGATAGTAATCGTGGAAACTGGAATTCGAACCAGTATAACAATTACAATAGAGACAATAATAACTGCAGAGATAATAATAACTCTGATAACTTCAGAGGTAATAATAGTCGGGGTAGATCTCAACACAAAAAAAAGAGATATCAGCAGGCTAATGCTGTACAACAGGAAACTGAGGGAGCCTGTAATCATGTTGTTGATAGTAAAAACTTTGACGCTGTCACTAGTTCTGCTTTTGACTTTGAGAGAGCAAACAAATGCCCCCAATGCAGTACTTTATTCGAACCGGGTACCATAACTACTTTGAGTTGTGGTCACCCACTTCCCGCTCTTCCTGCTGCTGTTGCGCATGACGGGAGGGGGTTCTTTAATTCTACATAAGGGTCTTGTTAATGATACTCCGGTCTCACTACTTTTCGATTCCGGATGCACCACTATTGGTGTTAGACAATCGCTTGTAGATCCATCTTGTGCTACAGGAAGGGTTATTAAATGTGTCACATTTGGCGGCACTCTAGAAAAATATCCTACTGCTGTAATTCGCATTGCCACTCCTTTCTTTACTGGAGATGTGCATGCTTGTCTCTTACCTAATCCTATTGCGGACCTTATTATTGGTCGTATTCACGGAGTTAGGGAGTGTACCCCACAGCAGATTGCTGCTTGGGAAGATAATAACATGCAAGCTACAAATGCAGTAGTTACAAGAGCACAAGCTCTACAAACACCCGAAACTTCACTGAATAGTGATAATGAAGTTGATAGCCAAGATAGTCACTTAGTAATTACTCGTGACTCTTTCATAAAATTGCAAGAAGAAGATCCTTCTTTAAAAAAATTCTTCGTTCTTGCGAAGAAAGGTGATCCGAATCAGGATACAAATAGAAAATCTTGGATTGCAATGAGAAACGGCGTACTTGTACGTATGGTACAAGATTCGACTACGTCGGCACATTCGCAAATTCTTGTTCCCAAGAGCATGAGAGTGCAAATATTACAACATGCTCATGACTCGCAATGTGCTGGACATATGGGTTTTGCCCGTACGAAGTCGAGAGTCCTTGCGGCTTTCTTTTGGCCTTTTGTCAATAAGGACATTCGTATTTACTGCCGATCATGCAAGGTATGTCAGGAGGTCAAATCTAGAGGACCACGACATGCTGCGCCTATCCAGGCTGCTGACATTCCTATTCGGCCGTTTCAGAAAATGGCCATAGATATTATTGGCCCTTTTAAGGTCAAGTCGGCCAGAGGACATCAGTTTATCCTTACATGTGTCGATATGTGCACACGTTGGCCAGAGGCTATTCCTCTTAAGAGCATATCTACTACAGATATCGCAGATGCTCTTTGGTTGATATTTTCTCGCTTGGGGTTCCCCAGAGAAATATTGTCAGACCATGGCACTCAACTCATATCTGACACTATGTCACAGGTAATGTCTACCTTACATATTGAACGATCTCTCAGTAGTATCTACCATCCTATGTCTAATGGGTTAGTTGAGCGTCTGAATAGAACGCTCAAGACTTTGCTTGGTAAGATAACTGAAGATCATCCTCAAGATTGGGACAGGGTTTTACCCGCGGCTCTCTTTGCCTATAGAGAAGTCCCTAATGAACACACAGGATTTTCTCCCTTCGAACTTGTCTTTGGCGCGCGTCCACGCGGCCCTATGTCTTTATTACACGATCTCATCACTGCCGATGATATTAGCGATGAAACTCAATCCTCATATGAGTATGTCATTGCTCTTAGACAAAAGATCATTGAGGCATGTAAGCTAGCAACTGCTTCATCAGAAATTGCTAAAGAGAAGGCAAGGCAGTTTGCTAACAAGAATAGATGTCTACGACAACTTTGTCCAGGTGACAAAGCATTCGTCCTACTCCCCAGTAGGGAAAATAGACTTCTTATTGCATGGAAAGGTCCGTATGCAATAGTCTCTCGGATTTCCGATGTTGACTATGTGGTCGATATTGATGGAAAGCATAAAACTTTCCACATAAACATGCTTTCGGAATTTCACGAACGTCCGGACTATTTGCTGCCTATTTTCCAGGCAACGGATGATGCTCCTGCACCTCACGGTCATTATTCATCCCTGTCTGTCATTCAGGATGAGGAAGCTACCTTCTCTGATGTCAACCTTCCCCTTCCAGTGGTTCCATTACATTCCACGGAATCTTGGAAAAACGTTTCTGTTTCTCCTAATCTTTCTGGTGACGAACATCGACGAGACTTGTCGATGTTACAAACATTTCAGGATGTTCTCACTGACATTCCTGGACACACAGATGTCATAGAACATGACATAATTCTTACCGACAATAATCCAATTAGGGTTAGGCCGTATCCTATTCCTATACACTTTCAGTCGCAAGTGGAAAAGGAATTGGATGAAATGATTCAATTAAATATAATTGAACCATCGACTTCACCATATTCTTCTTCCATGGTTATTGTCCGGAAGAAGGATAAGAACATACGAATTTGCGTTGATTATCGCAAATTGAATCAGGTCACAAAGTTCGACGCTGAACCGATGCCTTTGTTAGAAGATCTACTGATTAGACTTTCTAATTCTAGATTCTTCACTAAACTTGACTTGTCTAAAGGTTATTGGCAAGTGCCTTTAGCAGAGCATGCCAAACCTCTTACTGCTTTTTCTACACCTAGGGGTCTATTTCAATGGAATGTTATGCCTTTTGGTCTCATGAACGCCCCTGCCACTTTCGTTCGCATGATGCGTCGAATTCTGTCACATCGTTCGGATGTCATCGCATACTTAGATGACATCTGTCTCTTCAGTGATACCTGGGAAGATCACTATTTAGGGTTATATGACTTACTGTCCACTCTACGTGAGAATAATTTGACAGCAAAACCTTCTAAAGCTTTTGTTGGTTTTGGTGAAATCTCTTTCCTGGGTCATCGTGTTGGTCATGGTCTCTTGAAGACAGAAGACCACAATACTTCCAAAATACTGAACATCTCTGTTCCTAAAACGAAGAAACAAGTTAGGAGTCTCTTAGGTTTAATTCAATTTTATGGGAGATTTATTCCAAATTTATCTTCGATCATGGCACCTCTCTCAACATTGTTGAAGAAAGGTTCGCCTAATCTGGTCCGTTGGTCTGAAGAATGCCAATCTTCACTAGACCAAATCAAGAATATATTTTCTTCTCCTCCCATCTTAAGATTACCTACTCTTGATAGGACTTTTGTTCTTCGGAGTGATGCTTCATCCACTGGGATTGGAGCAGCACTGATGCAAGAATCTGCAAATACTCTGCATCCTGTTATGTACATTTCTAGAAAACTAAATGCGGCAGAGAGGAACTACTCGGTTTTAGACCGTGAGTTGTTAGCGATGGTTTGGTCAATTCTAAAGCTACAAAGATTCCTCCTGGGCGCACATTTCATTCTAGAGACTGATCAGAAAGCTCTTACAGCTATTCAGACTAAGAATTTGAAGAGTTCGAGATCCACTCGATATGCTATAGCTCTTCAACCTTTTCACTTCACGGTACGAGCTATCCGTGGTGCGGATAATGTGATGGCTGACATTTTGTCTAGATGCCCACATGACTCCAACTAATACTTCTGTCCTATATTTCTATATATTACAGAGTCATAACACACCTATATTTCTACAATAGATTAGCACATCTGTACTTACTCTATATGTACACACTATCGTGCTTTGTTGTCATCTCCTTCTGTTCGTTTTTTAAGATGATAGAGGAGGACTGAGTAGTTAATATAAGGGCCGTTAGTTTACTAAACAGCCACAATTATTAATAATGTATTGTACCTTATGAAGCATATTAGTTATTAATTAGCATTATATTGCTTGTACTTTCTCAGAATGTCATTGTTGAGCTGAGGACTTACCTTACGAGTTCTAGATTGTGTACTTACCCTCGGAATACCAGAGCATATGTCCTGGATCGTCATGTAGTTTAACTTTACTATGTACTTATGTCATTACATGTCAAAGAATGTACTATTTAAATTTTCCTATCAGATTTGTACATCCATTTTTAAAGACAATATTAGAGTATGCTGTTTAATGATGATTATAGTAACTTGCATACGTATCCTATTGTTTGGCAATTTAATTAATTATCAGCGCATAATTCGTGCGTTTTGAGCCGCTTATCGCTTGCTCTTTGATATTGAAAAAAAAATATGTTCCACATTTTTTTTTTTTATCGGGAGGAGGTGGTGATATGTTGCGTGATAAATTCTCGCAACATCGTTTTATTTCAATATCTGTTTTATAACGCAAGGGCAACAACTGCTTGAAATCTATAGTCACTTTTCTCGGTAAGCATTTGTCTTCTCGCGTTAGTATCGAATGCAGTTAACTTTTGAGCTGTGGTCATTTTTGCGCTGGACTGCGCATGACTTGTCTTGTTGTTTGGTCGATCGGTTTCCGCCCACCACTAGTGGGGGTGAGCGATTTGGAATGGCGAAAGAGATGCCTCGTTGAAGAGGGGATCTCCGTTTTTTTTTGTTCTGTCAGGGATGTGTAGTCCTCTTATGGATATTTCGTTTAGTCGAGATAATACCTCTAGTGTTTTCCCACATGTCGGGAGGCGTGACATTTCTGTGTATTTCATGAAAGCAAGGTAAATTGACTTTTTCATTAACTCTATCGATTTTTGGGTCGTGAGCGATTTCGATTCATAGCCTGTCTCCGAAAGTCGTCGTCACGAGATGTTCTTTCCCAGCTCACATGTCGCTGCATTGTACTGCATCGGTTGATGCATGTACCAAGGACCATTACTTGCTACTTTGTTAAATGAACTAGGTTTAGAAAACCTTTATTATCTAGAGGATATTTTTGAGGACATTATTTATACTTCGGCAGACGTGTCTGTCTTGCTGAAGTCAAACTAAGGAGAGTGAACTGATCTCATACATCTGGTTATCTCCTGGCTGTTATAGAAAAGGATGGAGTTTTCCACCTGACTACATTTACAGCACTTTGAAATATAACATGCATCTGACTCATCATTGTAATGCTGTCTACCGTTTATTGCTGTATTGAATGTTGCTGTGATAATGACTGTTTGATGTGCCTACACATTTGCGTAACCATTTTGTCACTGTGGCGTCCACAATAAATAATGAAGAAAAACGTCAACGGCTGTTTCAAGACTCATTGACTTTATACGTCGTGAGTTTACTGACGTCCTATGTGGATTGCCCTGTTATTGTTGCATGAACATTGTTTTGACTGAACACATCTACACACTACACAAAACCAGACATGCGGATGCCATCCATCATCATATGGCATCACGCATCAGGAGGCATCAAAGAAGAGTTGGCTACCCGAAGAGCAGCAGCTGGGAGACTTTTTCAGGCCATAAATCGAGGACCCCTCAGCAAAAGAGAAGCTGGTAAGAAAGCGTAGATGGCTATATACCGCTCGACCTATGTCCCAGTCTTGACATATGGATGCGAGTCATGGGCAATGACTACAACCCACAAAAGCCAGATCCAAACCTCAGAAATGAGGTATCTGAGAAAGGTGGTTGAAGTAACAAGAAGAGACATGATCTGCAACCAGACGATAAGTCAAGGCCTAAAACCCCAACCCATGCAGACTCAAGTAGAGCAGTCCCAACTAAGATGGTTTGGCCATGTCTACAAATGGGAGAAGATCGGCTTCCACGGCAGGTATGGAAGGCTAAGAGTCAGGGATCCAGACCTGCAGAACGACCCAGAGTCCGCTGGCAGGACAACATTAAACAATCTCTGAAGGACAAAGGACTAGAATGGAACCAGGCCAGGAGGAAGACAGCTGATAGGATAGTATGGCGCTCTCTCTTCCAAATCTCTACACCTCGCGGTAGAAGAGGAACGACTTAGTAAGTAAGTAAGTACAATTGTAAATGAAAAGGAAGAAGTACATTGTTTTTTTTTTCTATAGACTCGTTCTTGCTGTATGTTAAATTTATTATGACCAATTATGCCGAAGATTTTAATTTTATCCCTTTTCAAAATCCCACTTTTGTTTGTGCTAGACACTAGACATCTTGTTTGCGCCTTTTACATATTGCCCGAAACCATTGTTCCCACATAGGAACCCCAGATCGGAAATCAGACGAGTTCTCACTTCTCAGCATGGAAAACCCTGCACTAGAGCAAACAGGATCCTAAGTCCGAGACATATCAGGTATACAACTTCCCAACGGAAATACTGCTATCAGATCGTCAGTAGGGATGATGTAAGATTCATATTACCGAGTTTCAAAATAAAATTGGACAGTGCTCACTTTGTCTTAACTCCAATTGGAGAGGGGCGGCTCTTTCAGTGTTTCTTCGTGTGTTTCTACAGGTACTTTTGCTTTTATATAGCTTTACAAAGTAACAACTGTATTTTGAAACGTTTGCATGTGATAGGAATTCTACTGCGCATTGATGGAATGACGTAACATCTTATTTTGTTTATAATCCTCATTTGCAATTTATGTTATGTCGAGAGTTCTCAAACTCTCTGTCGAGTTCTTTTATCGTTGCTGGTCCATCTTGCGGGTTTTCTTTAGCAACTGGATGTGCGTGTAATTGCATAAGGCCAAACTGTCTTGGGGATGGGTGATGAGAGATCGCTCAACTCTCATCCTTCACAACACGTGGATAATCATGCTCATGAAACTGCTGTGACCGTCTGACATCTTTATTAACATCCCTCTGAACAATAAATGAGATTCGCGAATACAGTAGGTGAATGAATAATATATTCTGGTATTCACACTGGTAACCACTATTTGCGTGTTCACATCCACTCTCTGGATGGACATAGAAAACATTTCTTCATCTAAGTGATATGCGTATCCACAGAAAACACACTAGCGTCAGGTACGTCTGGACACTTCCATGACCTCACACCAAAGACCATTCAGACGCAGGACCACGTCTGGACACCTCTAATAGCTCGCGCACCAGATTCAGACACTAGTGTTAAACACATGTCCGGTCAGCCAGAAGAGCTGACACATAATTAAAACATTTGTCAATTTGATGTTACATTTTTACTGCAAGCTATAAACTCTTTAAAAAATTATTTTTAGGTTTTTAGTGCATTAAAAGCCTGTGTTTAAATTTATTTATTTTTTTTAATTTAAAAAAAAATTTAAGTCAATTGTAATTGATCCGCTAATGACATTATCAGTTTGCGATAAACGAGTCCACAGCACAGGAGGTGGATTTCATTATTTCAATATATTACACGGAAAGTTAATATTTTTTTATTTTTATTTTTTCTTCTTTTGATAACAGTTGTAAATTACATTTTTTTTTTAAATGTATTTGTCAGTTGCTTGTATGTCTGGGGTTGGGGTGGGGTGGGGAATGAAGTTTCAAGAGAGAAAATCTTGTTGGAAAGAATACACCTAGATTATTTGCAGCTAACGCCCATTTTAGTGATGTTTTTATACAAATAAAAAAATTAATATTAATTTCAATTTTATTAATTTTATTATTTTTACGACTGATTATTGTATTGTCATGGGGAATACACAACTATGTCAATTTTCAAAGCTATTACTCATTGGGAAATGATTGAAAAATCGATTGCAAGATTTGAAGGTGACAACAGGGTGACATACGTTGTGTGTTAAAGAAAAGCCTGTAAAAAACCGTTGTAACCAAGGCAAAACCAGGCAAAAAATTTCTTTTTTTTTTTAAAGTGACGTCATAAGCACCATGCTTTCAGTGGGAGCACTCTGTGGTACACAAACAACAAGAAACAAAAATAATAAAAGTTTGGGCACCCCAAAGCAGGTCCCAACATTTATAAATGTCTTCTAAAGTGTGTGTGTTTTTATTTCTTCGCTTTGCTCGTTACCCCTAACTTGGTAGCTTACCATTCTCTGACTGATTCTGTTTTCAGAACACTGTTAAGGTATCGCCCTCTTATTACCCTGTATAGAAATGGGTTGCATCATCTGCGCACACATTTAATGAAATTATGGCGCTCACATCTCAGAAGTGCAGACTGACGTCTTAGCTGAAACCTTTTCAGGATAATCCTAATTATTCAGTCTACCGTTGTGCACTTTTCTTCGGTTTGTGGCATGCAATACCGGACAAGACGAAAAAAGGTTCCAGTTGCGTCATAATAAATAGAGTTGGCCTATTGTAGTTTCTGGTTTAAAGTTCTGTCAGGGTATAACGTAATCGGTAAATGAAAACAATGGGAGCGGGGAACGACCGAGGCGCTGATGGGGGCAATAAAATGTCAACAGGGAGATATTCCGCACTGAAATTAATACATTTCTATTTCTGCTGAAAATACGCGACGTAGTGGACTTTCTATGATTGTGAGAATCAGTGCTTCAAATTCCACGATTGCACTTGAAGAGGCACTTTTAGAAAATGCAGAATCTAACATATATCTTGGAAGCCATCAAGACAAAGTTGGAGAAATGGACAGCGATTTCAGAATAAGAAAGCAATAGAAGAATTTCTAATTTAGTTTTGAAATATATGGAAATAAAAAATAAATCAAGTCTAACACAAAAATCAGAATATTCAGCTCAAAGTGTACCCAGTACGACTTTGAGACATGAAGAATAAAAAAAACAGCGGCCAACAAGTTACTGATTTTCACAAATTCCATGCTTGAGTAGAACAGAATGAGTGAAACAACAAAGGTTACTTATGTGACAGTGCAAAGACGATGTGTCAAGGAGAATAAGGATTCGTGTGTAATGTTGTCAACACTCACTCTCTCTGGCCTACTTTCACACACGTTCCGCAGTCACAGAAAAACTCTCTTGATGACAGGGGTCCCACTTTTATTAATGAAACCCTATCAGGTAGCATATGAATCATACAGAAAACAATGTTGTCCACAAGTTTACTTTGAATTTCAATTCCTAAAGCAACACCATATAACCAAGCTATTTAGTATTCTCTACGTAACACCATATAACAACCCAGCACAGACTGCTGGACTCTCTGAAATCAAATGAAACAGCATCTTACTAATGGACAAACATCATCTACGTTATAATACATACATATGTGTGAAAATATGCAAGTACATGCACTTATATGTCCATGTGTGTGTGTGTTGTGTGTAGTGTTACACATGTGTGAAAATATGCCAATAGATGGGCTTAAATGACCATGTGTGTGTGTGTGTTCATGCAGGTCTGCTGTATATGTGTAATCATACAATAAACATATCTCAGTCAACAATAATGCCTACATACTCCTACTAAATACTAACTACATCATCACGCGAGAGAAAACCGAATTGAAGCACTTCTACCTATGATGAAATATTATACACAACTCACTGGTCTAAATAACCAAATTTGATCAGTGTCACATATGAAAAAGTGCAGCTAGTTTTCATTCACTTTTGCCCCCCAAGTATATTTTTTGCTACAGGAACGCCGGTTTCACTAGTGCAATAAACGCGTGAGCTGTTTGAGCAATTAGCACGGTGACGTGGAGCCGCGCTAGCGTAGTGGTTACAACACCGCTCTGGCGACCGGGTGATTCAGGATCAAACCCGGGCGACGGCATTTGAGGATTTTTCGTCGACCGGGATTTGGACTGGATTAACTCGAGACCTGGCGAGAACATTTGAAGGAGTGTCGTCGACCAGGGACTGGCGGCTCCTGAGCCGACCCAGCTCTAATGGGTACTTCCGAAAACGGCGAGTATCTGCCTGAATGGCGAGGGACACTTGTCTATGTACAAGAAAATAGGATACTCACGTAAACATCAATGTCAGGTTAGACATTAAAAATAACCTGAGATTTCGCCTCGAGTATTACCGGGCGTACGAAAAAAAAAAAAAAAAAAGCACGGTGAAACAGAGAGCAGAGCGCGGAGCATGGCGTAATTGATTCTTTGATCAGTGGAACACACGGGATGAGTCCAGGCGTTTAACAGTTTCTTTGAAGATTCAAGGGGTCGATCAGTCTGAGACGTATATTGGAGTGTTACATTTTCAGGATAACTAATAGTTACGAGTTTGAGATGCGGCAGAGATGGTAATATTTCCTTTCATAAAAGAATTGAAAGGCAAAGTGGCTCGGGTCTGGCATAGGTGTGACTTTCACATTAAAGGGCGATTGAACGGAATTTATCAATATATATACCAGGTCTCTCAAATAGCCATTTATCAGTTGCTCAGATATCTATCTGAAACCACTAGCTCGAATATTCTAGTATTTCTCGTACAGAGTGAAAATTATTAGATTTCTCCTGGAGTGTTTCATTTTTCTGATTGCGGTAATTTATATTTCTAGTCTTTAAGTGATTCAGTGTGTTAAGGAGTTCATTATATTTCACTGAGATTTTCTGTGCTAATTAAATAACTTATAGCTAAATTTTCCAGCCGTAAAGTA
Source organism: Oreohelix idahoensis (assembly GCA_024509875.1). NCBI lineage: Eukaryota > Metazoa > Mollusca > Gastropoda > Stylommatophora > Oreohelicidae > Oreohelix > Oreohelix idahoensis. Next base: position 31,445 of record JAMPIV010016951.1, on the reverse strand, counting down.
AATTTAATTACTCGCTATTTTCCCAGTAAGAGATGGTTTAAATTGACAAGTACATACGAAGCTAGGCACCTAGGAACTATCTATGTTCTATTCATCCTACATCGGCGATCACCACGTATGAACCTTACTCCCACCAACTGAAGGCAGAGATAACTTATTGTATCCAGGACAAAATTAATTCACCGACTCTAGCGATTCCCGTTAAATTTGCAGTCAGCAATTACAGCAAATCTGGGGCTTGATTCGGCACAACTCAATTTTGACAATACATAGTCTTATTACTTATTAGTGTATTTCCTTGGAATGCCTGCAACAACTACTGGGGTAAGCATAAATCTGAATTGGATGAAAAGGAGAAAGAAACTTATGTCTTTGATTACCATCAGTATACGTATATGGTTTCTTCTTTTTTTGTCTCACTAATCTGAGTAGTCACGGGATAACTTACATTTAGAACCTGTTCTTTTCCCATACTGACTATCTCATAACTTGATGTTAACTTTTTGATCTTTTGGGTTAATTTAACCTCTGTTTAGATCTTCTTTCTTTTCCTTTACGAAAGGGGAGAACCTATTTGATTAATTGTCATTTGTCTGTAAACCACGATCTATTTATGTATTTGATTTATGTTGTGATTTTCTATTGATAATAAACTTAATTAACCTTTAGGTATAGTGTCGGTCAACCCCTATTCATTATATGTTATTCATAGTTTGTTTTCCCGTTCGTGCGTATTTGTCACAGAATTGTGCGCATGTGAGTGCAGTGTAACTTGTATTTCTTACAGGGAGAAAAAGTACGTCTGATTTAAAGTTAGTCGTCCAGATAGGCTGGATTAGATAAATTATTCTATCCAGAGACTGTCCTTTCTCTTACACGATCACCTCGTAATAAAACAATTTCTTAACCCTTACTTTTACATTGTCCACACTATCACCTCTGTTCTGACAGGACTATAAACAGCTATTACCTATCTGATTAATTTACGACAATCAGTATCTTAGAGGCCTAGCTGCTCTAAAGAACAAGCAGATATATACATATATATATATATATATATATATATATATATATATATATGTATATATATGTATATATATGTATGTATGTATGTATGTATGTATATATATATATAAGTATATATATATATACATATATACATATATAAAGGTTAATTAAGTTTATTATCAATAGAAAATCACAACATAAATCAAATACATATATATATATGTATGTATATGTATATATATGTATATATATGTATATATATGTATGTATGTATGTATGTATGTATGTATGTATGTATATGTCTGTCTGTATGTATATGTCTGTCTGTCTGTCTGTCTGTCTGTCTGTCTGTCTGTCTGTCTGTCTGTCTGTCTGTATGTATGTATGTATGTATGTATGTATGTATGTATGTATGTATGTATGTATGTATGTATGTATGTATGTATGTATGTATGTATGTATGTATGTATGTATGTATGTATGTATGTATGTATGTATGTATGTATGTGTATGTATGTATGTGTATGTGTGTATATGTGTATGTGTGTATGTGTGTATGTGTGTATGTGTGTATATGTGTATGTGTGTATATGTGTATGTGTGTATATGTGTATGTGTGTATATGTGTATGTGTGTATATGTGTATGTGTGTATATGTGTATATGTGTATATGTGTATATGTGTATATGTGTATATGTGTATATGTGTATATATATATGGAGGTGAAATTCGTTTCTCACCTTAGACGCCGAAAGAAAAACATCAGGAATGTGTATATTTCGATGGATATCACCATGTTATGTTAAATTATAGAATAAGAGATACACCAGAGTATCTAGTGGTGTAGATATTTTCCTATAACTGACCTCGAAACCCTTGAATCGGTCGGTTGGATCGGAGGGTTGATCAGTGAGTTAACAATTCACTATCGTAAAACAAGCTATTGTTACCGAAACAGAACCAGGCTCGACAGTAAACATGACTCACTCTAATATCTTGGGGGCTAAGGAGATTTCTAAAATTGGATACTGGAATGTAAGAACTATGTATCAAGACGGAAAATTGGAAGAAGTAATTAAAGAAATGGATAATTATAAGTTGGACTTATTGGGTGTCAGCGAGTGTAGATGGACGGGGAAGGGCATAAAATATATTTCAGAAGAAAAAAAGCAAATTATATACTCTGGTAGTAATGATAATCGTCACACAGAGGGAGTAGCCATCCTAATGACACAGAAAGCAGCAGCATCGCTTATCAGCTGGGTACCTATCAATGAGAGGCTAATATTAGCTAGATTTCAGACACGATTTTTTCAAGCTCTCAATTGTACAATGTTATGCACCAACTAACGACGCTCTTGATACCACAAAAGATGACTTCTATGAAGCACTTCTAAGTACCATCAACACAATACCCAAGCATGACATAATAGCAGTCATGGGTGATTTTAACGCCAAAGTAGGTGACAACAACGATGGAGTACAAAGATATCTCGGTACTCATGGCATAGGCTGTATGAATCAAAATGGCGAAAGACTTCTAGAACTTTGTGAAATATCAAACCTCGTTGTGGCAGACACCATCTTTCCACATAAGAATATCCACAAGATAACATGGAATTCACCTGATGGCAGAACTAAGAACCAGATAGATCACTTCTGCATAAGCGCTAAATTTCGCTCATCAGTTCAAGACGTCAGAGCATACAGAGGTGCAGAGATCGGAAGCGATCATAACCTCTGCATAGCTAAAATGAGAATTAAACTGAAGAAGTTATACCAACCGAATAAAAATAGAAGAATAGATGTACACAGACTGCAATCAAATGATATAAAGAAGGAATATAATGTCAAAATGAACAACTATTTCGATGCTTTAGGCAAAATTGACAACGATATCACCACCAAGACAATCGATACTAAATGGGAACAACTGAGAACAGCAATGACAGAAGCAGCTGTAGCGACCACCGGATACCTAGTACATAAAAAGAAAAAATGGATGAGAGAAGATACTTGGGATAAAATACAAGAAAGGAAAACAGCAAAACTTAAACTACTAGCGGCAAGTACACATAATGCAGTTGAATCTTGCAAACTAACTTATAACTTGTTAAATAAAGAAGTGAAGACAAAAACTCGAAGAGATAAAAGACATTTCATCAATGAACTGGCCGTAGAAGCTGAAAATGCTGCAAGAACTGGTAATAGTAGGTGCCTTTATCAAATTACAAAACAACTATGTCACCAGCCTACTGCTATGGAAACACCTGTTAAAGGTAAATTAGGGAATTCAATACCAACAGAAAAAGAACAAATGAAGAGATGGGCTGAGCACTTCATGGAGGTGCTAAACAGACCACCACCAACAGTAACACCTGATTTTAATAATGAAACATCCACAACCACTTTGCCAATAACTTGCGATGAATTCACGCTGGACGAGATCAAACAAGCCGTTAAAAGATTAAAAAATTTTAAAGCTGCTGGAGTTGACGAAATTTCAGGGGAAATGATTAAAGCAGTTAATGACAACAACCTCTTGAGAATTTTAGATATTATAAATGAAGTATGGAGAGAAGAACAACCACCACAACAATGGAAAGACAGTATTATTGTAAAGTTACCGAAGAAAGGTGATCTATCAGACTGTAATAACTGGCGTGGTATATCTCTATTATCAGTACCTGGAAAATTATTATGTTGCATGATGTTAGAAAGACTTAAATTGCATGCTGACGAAAAGATCAGAGAAGAACAAGCGGGTTTCAGGCCGAAACGATCATGTATTGATCAAATATTCACACTAAGAACAATTATAGAAGAATCAGTGGAAAGGCAATCGCCACTTATTATCACCTTCGTCGATTTTCAAAAAGCCTTTGATAGTCTACACCGCCCATCATTGTGGAAGATACTTACAATCTATGGTTTTCCAACAAAATATGTGAATATAATCAAAGCGCTATATGACAATGCAAGATGTTGTGTTAGAACAAATAAAGGGAATACAGAATGGTTTACAGTAGAAACAGGGGTGAAACAAGGCTGTATTATGTCACCACTACTTTTTGGAATAGCTATTGATTGGGTTATGAGAAACTATACCCACAATGAACAATTGGGTATAAAATGGACAAATGGAAAATTCCTGGGGGACCTGGATTTCGCAGATGATGTAGCATTCTTAAGTTCGACACCAAGACAATCCCAAGAAGCAATAAATAATTTGTGTCATCTCTCGGTTAAAATTGGTCTCCAAATAAATGCCTCTAAAACTAAAGCTATGAACTTTTCTAACGAGACCTTTGATATCATCTTTAACGGGGAAAAACTACAGAAAGTTGAAAGTTTCAATTATTTAGGCAGTAAAATGACTCAGGATGGTGACACAACAAGAGAAATCCATACTAGAATTGCTTTGGCAGCTAGCGCCTTCAATAGATTATCTAACATTTGGAAATTACGATCATTGAATATACATACCAAGCTTCGTCTGTTTAATTCAAATGTTATCTCAGTGTTAACATACGGCTGTGAGAGTTGGAAAATAACAAAATCATTGGAGAACAAGCTGAATACATTCGAGAACAAATGTCTTAGAAAACTCATGAACATCAGTTGGAAAGAATTCAAGACTAATCGACAAATAAGAGAAGACTCTAGGCAGAAATATGTCTCCGACTATATAAGGAAAAGACGATGGTCATATATCGGTCATGTCCTACGAATGCAAAACAACAGAATACCACTACAGGCGCTCACTTGGGTTCCTGAGGGTAAGCGGAAAAAAGGAAGACCAAAAGAAACACTCAGAAGAACAATAATAAGAGAAGGAAGAACGTTGGGCCTAAATAATGTGCAAGAGCTAAGAGGAGTGGCGTCACAACGAACAACCTGGAGAGCACTGGTTTCTGCCTTATGCGCCGTGTTTGGCGCTTAAAGAATTTATTATTATTATTATATATATATATGTATATATATATGTATATATATATGTATATATATATATGTATATATATATATATGTATATATATATATATGTATATATATATATATATGTATATATGTATATATGTATATATATATATATATATATATATATATATATATATATATATATATATATATATATATATATATATATATATATATATATATATATATATATATATATATATATATATATATATATGTACTCTATTCTTCCAGCTCTTTACTAAACGTAATAGGCATAAGCTACTCAAGGAGTCAGAGGGTGCGCTAATCTTCCTCTCACAAAAATCACTGATGTAAAATTAACCACACTTACGGCTCTCAAGAATGCAATATAACCATTACTTAGCACTACACAAATAATAATAATAATGGTACTAAGTAAGCACTTGTATACAGCGCAATGCGACACTAGAATTCCTCTTATAAATGCACTTAATACTTTACACATTTAACACAGTCTCCCACTTGAAAGTAGCGATGAGATAGATATACGTGAAATTACACTCGAAAACACATAAATCGCCAGTCAGCTTTTATCAAACTGTTACACATAGACAAACTCTAACAAGAAATAACTTTTAAATCTTCATCTCCACCCTTGTACCACGTGGTAGCCACGTCAAAATGTCAGGTAAAGCTCCACCCATATATCTAGGGACCAAATCAGGAGTCCTATGCTCAGTATGGATGACATGAGATCACATATTAGCAAAGATTATCTTCCAAGACGCCCACAATTCAACTTCCGCCCACTGGTCGTTACATTCCCACGATATCTCTTGCCTGGAGTCACACCTCCCGGTTTCGTGCTCAACAAGGTGTGTTCTCAGACAGCGCCAGGATGTCTAACAACCGAGGTCTGTCTCCCACGTCTCACACGTCTGTCTTCTTTACGGATGGCAAAGGCGTGTTTCGTTTAAATTGCCCATTACCAGGTGAGAATGCCAACATGAGCACAAATTCACACCGTAGACTAGATCGACAACTAATTACTCAGTCTAAAATTACACCTTTCTGGCCACACCGTCGCACTTATGTGGAACTGATGACAAGAACCAGACAAGTGCCAGTGGAACAAGAGATGAGAAGACAAGGCTGGAGAAGAGCAAGACTAAGAAAATCAGTTGATAACATTACGCAACTGTCTTTGTTCTGTAATGCTCAGGTTAAGAGCGGTAGACAAAAATAGACACATAAGTGTAGCAAAGTTCGATTTGCTGGGGAGGTTATGATGGTATCCTAAAAGAATGAAATCCGTGTCTGTATTAACCGTGTGAGGTCAAGCACATGTAGGACCCTGACTCTATAAATGATGATGATGAATTATGTGCAGGGAACCTAACGCTACCTCCCTAGATCTCACACGGTCACTATTTTGGCTCTAGTGTCTGGTGTATGATGTACCTAGTGTCTAGGGGAGAAATGAAATGATGGTACACAACACAAAAACACTTTAATTTTCTATGAGGAAGTGAATAAAACCAGTGGTTAAGTTTTTCTTTAAAATGAATATTTTTTCTGTACAATTTAATCTGCCTGTCCAGCCATATCTTTTGGACAGGTCTTTGAAAATAAGGACAAGATAGTTTACAGAAAAGATCAACTAAAATATCTGGACTCTTTGTCCACTAACTATAAAGTCTATATATATATATATATATATATATATATATATATATATATATATATATATATATATATATATATATATATATATATATATATATATATATATATATATATATATATATATATATATATATATATATATATATATATATATATATATATATATATATATATATATATATATATATATATATCTTTCCTGTTGGAATGTTCACAGCTTACACTTTATTCATCTAAGAGGGAGAGTCACTGTTTATGAGGGGCTGTAGTTTCATCATACCCCATAAACTTCCTGAGTATGATTTTGAAATACCAGAGTTTATTAAACGAAAGTGTCAGATATACCCAGATGCTTAACACATCACCTGGGATTCCTTGAAGAATGATAATACAATATGAAGTTGCAGAAAATCTCAATCTCGCAAAATGCCCAAGCTCCTCCCGATATCTTTTGACAGCATAAACGAATGGTCGGAGACTTGATGGCTTTATTCTCACTCAGCAGGTTTCCTGTTACCAGTTGGCAACAGAAAATAAAACCTCTGCAACAAAAGGACACCCTGGCCTTTTATATCTGATCACTTCTTATATTTATTATTTTCCTACGGTGATATGGGGTCAGCTTCGCGTGCATTACAGGTGCACTCACCCCTAATTTTACATGACTTCCACCTTGCTGTGACCACACCTCAGGTCCCTATGGCAGATACGCATCTGTACGTTTACATAGTTTTCCTCAATAAAATAATGTGGAGTAACCACATTTCCTTTGGTATGATTTTCTCTTCTTTTCTTTTTTAAATATAAATGCTTCAGTCATGTTGAACAGTGTTCATGGAACACGGAGGCTTACTAATATTCTAATGAAATAATATGACAACATAATCATGACAACATAAATCAGTTAGATACATTTCAATGTGAGGACTCAACAATGTCTGCTCCCGGCACGTCCTTCACTTTTCCCAATAGCAATATCTGTTTGTTGTTTTTGTTGTTTGCGTTCGCTCAGCCATCTCCCAGAACTCTGGCCAATTTGAGCGGTAATTACGTTGTGTCGTGGTTTACAGCTATGCTGCGATATCTGCGCCTTTCGGCCCGACACATCCGATTTCAGCAAGCAATTTTTACGGGTTTGCTTCCCTGCCACCTCACGCCTATATAGTATGCTATACCTCATGTCCATACGATAGTTCAGTGAGGTGACTGCACCAATGAGCGACAACGGAGACGGAACTGTGCCTCGGAACTGGGAGGCCCCCGATTCCGGGAACCACATACAGCCAATTGAGGCAGCGGTCGTCGTAGTGGAGGTCACAGATTCAAAGCACTGCCTCTACTTTACTTGGAAGCCCCGGAAACCGGGGCCACACACAGTCTTGAGAGGACAAAGATCGCCTGCAGCGAGCAGTATCTAACTTTGGCAGTGGGATTAAACATATTAAATTCATAAAGCATTCTTACCACAAATTTTCAAGAAATATAAACAAATGACGCTGACTTGCAAAGAAGTGGCCTCAGTTTCTTCTGCATTGTCCAGACTGTGAATACTTCTTTATTTAATTTTACAATTAACACAGCTGATCTCAGCGTATTTGAATGAAAAGTTTTGTTCAACTGGCAATGAATAGTGAAAGCCTTTTGCTAATATTTATTAGCACTAGCCAATCGAAAGCTTGCGACTACCAGAATTCAAATGTAGTTTTTTTGAAAAACAAAAATAATTCCAAACAAAATCTGCGTCTGGTAGTCGATTGGCCAGCCTGCTTTAGTTATGCCAATACAAAAAGATGTTAGTTTAGGGTAACAATTTTCCTACCGCTCCCCTCTCCTCCTATACTCTTGTTACCCAAGCGAATTTGAATTTACCTCAATGCCTCTTTTATAAGCTGCCGTCCCCACTAACGTTATGAAAAAAACAAGCAGGAACAACAGTCTGTCTGGTCGCGCGTCCGTAGACATTTAGTATTTTCTCAATAACGTGGCTAATACTGGGACTACCATATTATTTAAAACACATTCTTGCTCAGTGGACTCTAAGCTATACTACCATATGATTTTTATGGTCAGTTTCATTATGGTTTAGATTTTCAATTTTGTCACTGGCAATCGTCAAATAAAAATTTTACACAAGACGGCCATCTTTCCCCCCTTTCTCATCTCTCGCTAGCATGTATTTTCGAATAACTACTTGTTTTAGTGACGTCAGTAATACTACCGCGAGGAGGAAATAAAATTGTCTGCGTGTTTGCCTCTGTTGGCTTTGCCGCAGCGTGTATATATGCATGGCATAATGTGTCAAGCGAAGCGGGGTTTTGAGCGGCGGGTATTTGAATAGGCGTTAAATATTTGTATTGTCTCATGTTACACTACCTAAAAATGTAAGGATTACTACTTATTCTACTTATTACCAGCGTGTCAAAATATTACGTTAATTCAGACAGTAGTTTGGCAGCACACTTCCGCAAAATCGTTAATTGTAAGTCTTGCCGCAGTCTCTATCAGATCTGGCAAAATGTTAAAAATGTACGTCACAAGGAAAGCGAGGAGGTTTAAACGGCGTGATCGGTTCTTAGCCTGTCCACGGCACAAAATTCAGCGCTATGCTGGCGTGTGAGAGTATCACCGTCAGACACAATAGGGCGGGTTTATTATTTATCATTTTATGACTAAAATCTTACTGAAATGAGCGATTATTCTCGCAGATTTTACTACAATAAGAGAACTGCAAAGATAAAAGGGATAAAGAAGAAATGGAAAGATCTTCAGCGGTTGCACAGGACAAAAGAACTTAGCACAATTTTGATGAAAGCACATATGCTCCTGGGGAAGCTGAATGGTAAGTATGATAATTACAGACTTTCACGAAAATGCTTCAGTCTATGACGGTATTGCCTCCCCTGCTTTGCAGTAGTGGCCCAACAGTGGCCAAAACTCAAGAGTATCTATTATAGGCTTCAGTGGAGTCTATCTTTACACAAGATTACTCTTGGCAGAAATGTAGATGGAAGAGTAGTAAAGCTTCTATCACATGGGAGTCTTCACAAGATATTCAGAAAAGCGAAAAAAATGCTGGCTGTTGCTGAGCACGTTAATTCTGTAATATGCCTACATCTTTTATGAAGAATTTACGCAATGGTTTATTCTAGCTAGTTAAGCCCCTTCCACTGAGTTAATCAGTGGAATTATTATTATAATATAGCTCTGTTTAGAGTGTGTGTTTAGTAACTTTGAATTGAAGTTAAACTTGTAACATTACAAATAACAGAATTTAATAATCACTTTAGGTTTAACAGGTAGAAAAAATAATTTGAATATTTATGAAAAGATTTTCATCACTTGAATGGTTTTTGCTACGAAGTTCAAGTTGCAGCATATAGGTTAACTTAGCTGCCAATGATGATTCTAATCCTCCTTATGGGTTGGTTCTTTTCACTCTGCTCGCTATCGTCTCTGGTCAAAGTTCAGGCGCCGCACGTTCCCAGAACGTCAAGGAGTAACTGCCAAGCTGGTTCTGCGTCTGTCTATAAGACCCTCTTATGATGGCGTCTCGCATAACGTCAGTCCACTTCTACCTTCACTTAGTTCCAGAGATAGTACTTTCTGCTGGTACCACCAATAAGCCAATCTTGGCTACAGACGTGTTGCTCAGATGAATAAAAGAGACGAATGGTTCTCTTACAGGTGTCTGGGATGTCTTTAATTTTACAATAGATTCCCTCTCTGACTTCGTGTGTTTCTTCAGTTTCCTAGTCCCGGTGTTTCTTATTAAAATGTAGAGATTTCCTGTGCTTTGTAAGTCTTATTTGGTTCTCCAAAAACAGGTCCGGTTACCAAAAGGAATTATGAATCTAGTCTTCACTCTGGCGAGGTCTGATGGTGTCTTGGCGAGCGTGAGATTCACAGTGAAATAAAACTGCGAAAAGGTCAGACTATATTCCCTCTCTTCCCACGCCTTCGTTTGTTTATGGAGTTAAATAAACGCTCCAATCATATTCAAACAGGTCGGGTGTGGTACTTTCAAAATATTTCCGACATGGAAAAATTTTGCAAAGGTCACGTTTCCCATATATGGTAATATGCTGCCCGATGCCCTTGTGTACAAACTTACAGACAGATCTCTGTCCATCATAATATTGTGACCGTGTTTTTCTGGCGTAATGACTCAAGGATGGTCGCTAGTCACCTGCATTTCGTCAGACAAACAAATCTGGTTCTATTCAGCACGCCTGCCCTACACAAGCTTGGATAAACAAGAACCGTCACTTGAAAAGATGGTGAGACAGATTATGTGATAAAATATTGTCGCTGACCGTCTAATAACCTTTCGTAACTTAACACGTCTACGTGAAGCGTGAATGCGACACAATAAGATAAGAATTACTCCCGTAGCAAATACTGCCATTGGGGAGTGGCGTGTTAGAGACTTTCCCCATGCAATGTCCAGCATAAAGAGTAAAATATATGAAAGGGAAAAATGAAATGCCAAATAAAAGTGATCGGAGAGAAAAAATAAAGAAGAAGAAATGATACTGTCGTAGGGCTGGAGGTGTGAGAGATCACACCAAAGGACAGGGACAGATATTTCGTCACACAGTCGGAAAGGGGGAAGGAGAAGGGAGGGGAAGTAAGAGATAAATTAATTGAGCTTGCTGGATAAAAGATTTCTTTTACTTCCTCCTAACTCTTTCTTACATCATTGTAGAGCCCTTTTCGTAGACAGATGAAGGTAGTATCATATTGTTAATATGTTGTCCTACCTCTGTAAGTAACTTTGCGCACCGACTCACATGAGAGTAAGTCTTATTGGTGAGTTTGATTTCATTAGCGCACGGTTGTGCACTAAGGCGTATAGGGGGTTATGTAGACCGCACGTGTAGCTAGACAGTCAGTCTACGTCATAGCGGGGGTTGAGAAGCTTAGTGCCCAAGAACGAGTCCATTGATTCATGGCGTTCGAACCCGTTTGCGGGTATATTGTTATTGTGTATGACCGTCCGTCTGTTCATAGATGAGGACTCGGGTCTACAGTAATCTAGTGTTATTTCTTGGGAAGAGAAGCAAGTATGATTTTTGATGATAATGTCTTTTCGTTCTCACGTAGACGTCTAGTTGAACCAATACGTCATTGGTACAAAATGGAGTCTTACGTGAAACTTATTATGTAAACTTTAAAGCCGACGGATTCCGACGTTAGGATCATCCCGGATTGGCTTGATATAAATTGTTATGATATAAATCAGTATTCGGCTGTTACGAATACGTACCCCGCAAAGCAGAGGTGACTCAAGTATTTTTGCTATATCAAAGCTATGATGCCACGAAGGTCGTGGGCAGAAAAGTATATAGTATTGTTATTCGTCATTGATTGAAAATAAGAGGCCAGTACTAAAGGAGATACGTAGTATCGGAATCTTATATGATGTTACAGACCTGACAAAGTTCTCCGTCATTGCCAAGGTCATAGGATAGTGGAAGATTGAACTATCTTATATAACTGCCTCATTTGCTTAATTGGATGCCATGTTATGAACACTGTAACTATCCTGACGTTACCTAAGCGATGATCTTTATGAACGAATTAACTGCATTTTTAAAATATGAACCTTACGTGGTGTGCTGTCCAGTGAACGTCAACCATCCGTCGTCAACCTTATATGTTCGTCTAGTGAACCGTACCATGTTAAATAAATTGATTGAACTATACATCTTCTTGGCATTAGTTACCATGCCCAGGGTTGGCAGTTGCAGTTGACTTTTTACTACTTGTTCCAAATTGAATACATTCGCGTTATCAAGTAGACAGCTTCGACAAACTCATTGTCACACCTCAAACAACGAACAAACGAGAACCAAAACACAATAATTCGGAATCCAACAGTATGGCGGCCAGTTGTGGTTTACTCCAATCTACTATCAAAACTCGGTTGAATAGAAATATGGTAACTTTCAAGGCGACAACATCCTGGACCTTGCAGCAATTCTAACGGTCATTACAGTACTTCAAGTAGATGACTTAAGCATGCAGTTCCGGATGCGAGGAATATTGTTTTTTTAGCCGGTCGAGATAAGTAAAAACGTCGTGTTGTTACACCGTTTTACGTTTAACTGTGCCTTGACTTAGTAATATGTCCACCGTTTATTTATTCATGTTGCATGTTCCATGTTCAATGTTTTTCGTCGGAGGTAGGGAGGTCGATCTGACAAACGAGGTTCATCTCGAAGCCGATTCGGGCTCTTTGTCAGACGTTCTGTAGGTTTTGAATTATAAGTTTCAATTGAGCGATAATTCCAGTTCAAGGCTAGAAACCTTGCTGTAGTTCCGATCGCTACTTGCTTCTGATGATAGTAGTTGTTTAGCTGTTCCGTCAAGTTTTAATTGTTGTTTTCGTAGCTATTTTTACTTGTACCTTAGTTTCATGATGTATTTTGTATGTGATTATTGTCCGTCTAACCTGACTATCGTTCAGTTTTTTACAAAGCATATGTTTTTACACTGTGTTGTCAATTGTCTTGTGCATTATTGGATCGTAGATGTCATCGTAATTTTTTACGACATTCTATTTTAGTTCCACATTTTTATTTTATTTGATTTCTACGACTGTAGTCATTTGTCTTGATTATCGTGTCGTGTCAGTATTGTGCTATTGTCTGTCACGTTATTGCTTTCACACCATTACATGTTATAAATTACATTATTAATTATTAATATTATTGCCTATTATATAACTTGATTTTACCGTTCTAGGACAGTAACGAAGACCACTAGTTGTAGTAACACTTTTAAGTAGTATTATTACATAATAATATTGAATAATGTCTGCCTTAGACTATTTTATTAAGCAAGCTAAGGCTCTTAATATACCTCCGGAAGAGACTAGATCATTTGCTATGACAGAATATAAAGAATCTCAAAGGTTGGAATCTCAAAGATTGGATGCTGAAAAGTTACGTTTGGAAAATTTGAAATTTGAGGCAGATCAAAAACGGACTGAGGCTGAGGAAGATGAAAAGAAGAGGAAATTTATAGCTGAGGAAGAGGAGAAAAAATGAGATTAGCCGCTGAATTAGAAGAGAAACGATTTCAGCGTGAGTCCGAACAGAAAAAATTCGAGGCTGAAGAGAAATTTAAAAGAGATGCGGCAGAAAAAGAAAGACTACTTAAAATTGAGATGGAAGTTAAACAAAAAGAAATGGAAGAAAGGAGATTAATAGCTGAACAAAATACAAGAAGACTTCAGCTTGAGACAGAAGAGAATGATAAGAAACGTCAGCATGATTTGAAACTTGCCGAATTGGAATTTGATAGAATAAGATTGTCTAGTGAATGTAATACACAAAAGACTCAGGAAGGCCAGTCTTCATCTAGACATGAGAATTTTAGAGAGATTCATCTCAAATTGCCTAAATTTACTCCACCATCCGACGATGTCATATTTTTTTTGGACAGGTTTGAGGCTACATGTCGATCGTATAACTTGGATAAATCATTATATTGCACCCACTTATCCAGATTACTAACAGGAGAGGCAATGGCTGTTTATCACACTACTAGCTCTATGGATAAAAATGATTATGACGCTCTCAGGGCCGCTCTTCTAAACAAATTTCAGATGACAGAGGATCAGTACAGACTTAGGTTCAAGTCTATGCTCCCGCAATCTAGCAAGAATTTTGATGATTTTCTTTCGCAAATACGTCTTACCTTAGAACGATGGATAGAACTATCCAAGATAGAGAAATCGTATGATGGTATTTTTGACTTATTACTTCGCGATAAAGTCTTATCAGCAGTAAGTCCTGCATTTCTTGCGTTCCTACATGAACGTAAACCAGATAATATAAAGCAAATGTCAGAACATTGTAAAAATTTCTGCACCGCTCATCCTAACATGGATGTTAGCAATGCTCAACTTAAAGACGATTTACCCGTTGCTTTCGCCATGCAACAAAACAATTTCCCTAGAAATCGTTCGATAAGTAGCGATAGAAATTTTCAAAGGGGAAGTAATAATAATTTCAATTTTGATCATTTTCAAAAGGGGAAACAATACTCACATTCTGCTCCATTTAATGTATCATGGGGTCAATCTCACAGATCTCGAGATTTTAGTAACAACAATCCTAAATATAATCAAGGTAATAATAATAAACAACATTGGAGATCTCAATCATATCAACCAGAAAATAGAAATAGATTTATGAATAGGTCATTTCGCCAACATCACAACAGTGAAAACTTTCATTGGCGGACTCAGCCAAATTTTAACGATAACAGAAACATTAATTATAGCAATTTTAATGACAATAATCAGGTTCGATCGCGACGAAGAGATAGATCGTCGAGCAGACCACGACAACATTCAAATGTTGCTTCAATTGAATCACAAACTAATAAAGTTAATGATACTAATGTTAATCAACATAACGCCATGTCTTGTATCGATCTAGAACAGGTAAAGACATGTCAAGAATGCTCAACGCTGTTCCAGCCCAAGGCGATCACGACGCTACGATGCGGGCACACTTTACCAAGTCTACATGTAGTTTGTACAGCTACTTCTGCATCAATTCACCATGGGAAAGGGAGTTTAAAATTTAACAAAGGATACGTTAACTCGATACCTTGCTCTGTTTTGTTTGACTCAGGCTGCAGCACTGTCGGAGTGCGGAACTCTCTGATCGACCCCTCTTTGGCCACAGGCAACGTGGTCAAGTGCGTCACATTTGGGGGAACTGTGGAAACCTTCCCTACAGCAATCATTAACTTACATACACCTTTTTTTCAGGGAAGATACATGCCTGTCTTCTGCAGAATCCAATTAGCGATGTGATACTTGGTTGCATACAAGGTATAAAAGAGTGTACACCAGAGCAAATTAATGAATGGGAAAAGCGACACATTCATGCTGCAAATGCAGTGGTTACCAGAGCGCAAGCTACTGAATTGTCGCGTGAATCAACTTCTGAACCTACGGTTCATAATAGTAATGATGATGATTCTCCTATTTCAAGGGAGCTGTTTGCTAATTTACAAAAGAATGACAATTCTTTGCATAGATTCTTTGAATTGGCGACTAAGAAAAATAATAACAACAAAATCGCAAAGTCTAGACACCAATTTGCTCTAAAAAAAGGTATTTTAGTTAGATTACTAAGAGAAACAGATTCATGGGTGCGTTCACAAATTCTGGTCCCGTCTACTATGAGACCCAGAATATTACGACATGCTCATGATTCACAATGTGCAGGTCACATGGGTTTTTCCCGAACCAAAGCTAGAGTGCTATCCGCATTCTATTGGCCTGGCGTTCATAGGGATGTTAATCTCTATTGTCGTTCCTGCGTTACATGTCAGGAAGTTAAAGTAAGGGGTCCGTATCATGATGCTCCTATCCAAGCTGCGGACATACCTATTAGACTATTTGATAAAATGGCAATAGACATCATTGGTCCTATATTGCCATCTGCAAGAGGACATACACATATTCTCACCTGTATCGATATGTGTACGCGTTGGCCTGAGGCCATACCTCTTAAAAACACCTCATCTGCAAGTGTTGCAGAAGCGTTAATGCTGATCTTTCACGCATTGGTTTTCCGCGTAAGATCCTATCGGATCATGGTGTCCAGTTTATTTCCGAATCCATGTCACAGGTTATGAAGACATTGGGTATAGATAGATCTCTCAGTTCTATATACCATGCGATGTCGAATGGATTAATTGAGAGACAGAATAGGACACTCAAGCAGTTGTTGGGTAAGATGACTCAAGATCACCCTCAGGAGTGGGACAGGGTCCTACCCGCTGCTCTCTTTGCGTATCGCGAAGTGCAAAACCAAGCAACAGGGTTTTCCCCCTTCCAGTTGGTTTTCGGCATACAACCACGCGGTCCTATGTCTTTAATCCATGATTTATTGGTCGAAGATAATATACCTGAGGAAACTCAATCCTCATATGAATATGTTATCTCTTTAAGAAAGAGAATAATAGATGCCTGTAGGTTAGCTACTGCATCATCAGAAGAGTCTAAGGAAAAGGCTCGTCTATTTGCAAATCGGGATAGACGTCTTCGCCAGCTTATTCCTGGTGACGAGGCTTTTGTTTTACTGCCTTCACATAATAATCGTCTACTTATCACATGGAGAGGTCCATTTAGGATCATCTCAAGAATATCCGATGTCGACTACATCGTAGATATTAACGGAAAACATAAAACCTTTCACATTAACATGTTGAAAGAGTATTATTCACGTCCTGATTATTTACAATCAGTATTTCAAGCGACTGACGATCCTACTCCTCATATTCACAACTATACTAATTTGTCAGTTATACAAGAAGAAGAATCTTCTTTTCAAGATGTACAATTGCCCATACCAGTTGTACCTCTTTGTGGTGGGGCGCTGTTTGAATATATTGTGGGTTCGTTTTTATTATTTCAGATAAATTGCTACCCCTGTCCACAGTTCAAGTATATGTTGATTATGTTAATGTATATTTGATTACTCCTGCTGTTGTTTCATAATAATGCTCGTTATTCTGTTACGTCCAGGGTGACCCAACGATTATAGTTTTATTCCATACTCAACAACATACATGTGGGTTCTTTAACTGACCCAATCACCAATGACGAACTAAAACAGTCTTCCTTTTTAACGAACTCAACATCCTTTAATAACGTATATTCCTTGTAGCATACAGAAGCGTTCGTCAAGATTAATCCTTAATTACCAAACCTCATCAATACAGTATTAATCATATGCCAAGAGTATTCCTCCTCTTGTACAAACCACATCCATTTAGAAAGGTGAACACTTCGCAATATTTTCCCAATGGAACACAGCGGCCACAAAGCTCAAGGTTTTTTTCTTAACACCTTGGCCATACACATTATAAACATCTCTTTTCTCTCATTTTCCGGTGCGCTTCATTTTCAATATTCCAAATAGTGCCGCATTTATCAGCACTGACTCAAACTCAATAAATCCAACATGTGGTGTGCATGGGCAGACACCACATATTACCCCCCTTGCGCGCTACTGGAAACTGCAGGTTTCCAGGCCATCATTAACTATACTTAACTATAATGATAAAAAGGAAAATCAAATTCAAGCAATGAGTGAAATGATATCACGATGAGTGAAATGCAGTTAAAATATGTGGCAACAACTTGTGAGCAACATATTAATGCTACGAAAATATCGCTATATAATCTACCCATCAATTGATTATGAACATAAATAATGTTTGTTGTCACTTCCTGTACCCAGGACAGTTACGTATTTCAATGTATTACTCTCGACAGAGTATCAGCGATTACATTATTATGTCCTTCTATATGGACGATATCAAAGTCATACGCTTGCAACTGCAATGCGAATCTCGTAAGTCTTGCACTTGGTGATTTACAGGTTTGGAGATATGTTAACGCTCTCTGATCTGTCATTATAGTAAAATGCGTACCTACCACATACTTTTGAAGTTTATTCAAAGTCCATACTATACCCAAAAGTTCTCTGTCGAAAATAGAGTATTTAGATTCGGCTTCCGACAGTTTCCTACTCAAGTAGTAAATCGGATGAAACTTGCCATCAAAACTTTGTCCCAAACACCCGCCTATTGCATGGAGCGAAGCATCTGTTACAACAGTAAATGATCTTTTTAAATCTGGCAGTCTTAATATAGGATACTGTGAAAAATGAGTCTTAATGTTTTGTAATGCATGGTTACATTGTTCTGTCCAAACTACTTTGTTAGGCATACCTCTTTTAGTTAGATCAGATAAGACAGCAGTCAAAGACGAGAACCTTGGAATAAACTTGTGGTAAAAATTCACCAATCCTAATAGACTCCGTACTTGCTTCTTTGTAGTTGGAATTGTAAGATCAAGTATGCGTTTTAAATTAGATTCATCAGGCTGTATTACATGTCTGCCAATTTTGTGTCCTAGAAATGAAATTTCATTGAATCCATTTTCTATTTTGGATGGACGGGCTGTGAGATTGTGTATTCTTAGTGTCAGGAGTAAAGATTGTATACCATCTACATGCTCTTCCCATGTGTCATGAAACATGCAAATATCATCTATATAAGATATTAGGTCAGAACGGTTCCCAAATACTCGACGCATCATCCGTACAAAAGTTGCAGGTGCATTTTTGAGCCCAAAACACATGACATTGTATTGGAACAAACCCTTCGCTGTTGCAAATGCCGTCAACGGTTTACATTCTTCGGTCAAAGGGATCTGCCAATACCCTTTTGATAAATCGAATTTGCTAAAGAAAGTAGCAGAAGCTAAATGAGGTAGCAAGTCCTCCAGCACAGGCATTGGTTCAGAATCTGATATCGTGACTTTATTTAGTCGACGGAAATCAATGCATATACGAATGGATTTGTCTTTCTTCCGTACTGCCACCATCGGAAAACAAAATGGAGAATCTGATGGAGAGATTATCCCCATTTTCAACATATTGTCGACCTCGCTGTCAACCTGCTCTCTGATATGCAAAGGAATTGCATACGGTCGTAACTTAATAGGAGTGGGATCCGATAATTTTATTTCGTGAGACATAATGTTAGTTCGTCCAGGCAGATCAGATAATACATCTTCAAAAGATTTCAATAGATTGAGAATCTGATTCTTCTGATCTGAAGGTAAATCGTTACAAATGATTACATCCTTCCAAGTTTCAGAGGCTTGGATAGGTACCACAGGAAAATCAAGCGGTACATCCGCGAAACTAGTTGCTACTTCATCAACTAAAGCAATAGATGCCAGATGCGGAGATTGATTTGTGATAGATTCCCAAATATGTTTGAGTGGAAGAGGTCGAGAAATGTACGGTTGTAACATGTTAGTGTGGAATGTTTTTCTTTTACCCCTAATGTCGATGATGTAATCTACGTCGGTTTTCTTACCCACAACTTTAAAAGGACCTTGCCACGTAACCAACAAATGATCACCTTTAAGTGGCAAGAGAACAAAAACTTCATCGTTAATCGATAATGATGTTAATCTCCTATCACGATTAATACGCGACCGAGTCTTATATTTTGCTAATTCTGATGCTTCAGTCGCGATTTCACATGCGTCCACAATGCATTGGCCTAGATCTGTGACATATTGGTGACTAGATTTCGTAATCGTATTATCATTTGTTATCACCAAATCATGTAAGATAGACATTCGTCCTCTTGGATTAGCCCCGAAAACTAATTGAAATGGTGAGAATCCGGTTTGACGATTAGGAACTTCTCTATACGAAAAGAGAACCGCTGGTATCAACCGGTCCCAATCATGGGGAAACATTGTTGTTACTTTGCCCAACATCTGTTTTAATGTAGAATTCCAGCGTTCTACAACTCCGTTTGATTGCGGATTTAATCTGGCACTCAATGTATGACGGATGTGAAGCACATCACAAATTTCCGAGAACATACCTGAAGTGAATTGCGTGCTATGATCTGACAGAAGCTCTTCAGGAAATCCGATACGTGAAAATATCGATAATAATGCATCAGTCACCGACATTGTTGTTATGGACTTAACAGGTATGGCTTCAGGCCATCTGGTGCATAGATCGATACACTTTAAGATGAAGCGGAATCCTCTGGATGATAACACCGGAAGAGGCCCGATTATGTCGACAGCCATCTTATAAAAAGGACGCACAGAGATATCTGTGGTCTGTAGGGGTGCAAACTTATGCGCACCCTTCCGTGCAACTCCCTGACAAACAGTGCATGATTTACAAAACGTTGCGACGTCCTTATGAACCCCTGGCCATACAAAATGTGCCATCAATCTATAAGCTGTGCGGGCAATCCCCATATGACCCGCAAAAGGAACATCATGTGCATTAGATAAAACTAGTGATCGAAATGACGTAGGTACTACAATTTGTCTGAGTACTGAAGAATAATTGTCAAAACAACGTATCAAAATATTGTCATGAAATTGATACCAATGTCTGGCATTATTTGTCTGTGTAATAGTTTTAGCCGTAGCTAAAGTGAATAAACGTCCCAAAGAAGAGTCATCTTTTTGTTGGTTAATGAATGCATTTTTATCTATGTAATGACTTGTTGTCATGTGTGGGATATTATTGCTATCATTAAGTTCATTTGCTTCTGCAACCAACTGTGCTCTAGTAGTCACAGCATTGGATAAGGAAAGATATTCTCTTTCCCATGCAGAAATTTCATCAGTAGAACATTCTTTTATACCCTTTATGTTTCCCAAAATCAAGTCACAGCAAGGCTGGTTGAGAACACATACACGAACTTTCCCAGTAAAGAATGGCGTGGTAATTGTTACGTCGGCCATGGGATATACCTCTACCGTGCCTCCGAAAGTTATGCATTTCACTGACGTTCCAGTGAAACACGACGGAGGGATTAACGACCTTCTTATCCCGACAGTTGTGCAACCCGTGTCCCTTAAAATTTTAATTGGAGTGTTAAACAAAAAACCCATTATGTAAAGTGAGAGTACCAACACCGTCATAAGATGACAACACTGGTAAGACATGTCCACATTTAAGCCGTGGTGTAGCTCCAGGTTGGAATAACATCTTACATTCTGTACAATTATTAGAATTGTCTAAATCAACGTTACACGCATTGGCGTGATTATTGGTTGAATGAATATCATTACTGACATTTCTATCTACCGTCTGACAAGCATTGGCTTGTGAGCGTGCTCTATTATAACTTCTAACGAAGTGAGATCTTCTGCGATCTGAAAAATTGTCTGAATGAGAATGTCCATTGTTGTCCCTGTCATAATGGCCATCCCGCGGTGACAAATTATGATTGTCAGTATATTTGTTGTGTGAATACTGGTTATTTCGATACCATTGGTTATTGTTATAATTGTTGAAATTATGCCTGTCTCTACCCCGTGAAGGTGAGCGATTATGGTAAAAATTATATTTACCCCTATAGGATGTGTGATTATTTTCTCTATGATTATATCGTCTATCTAAACTACGAGTGCGCGATCTCCCGTGCGTCGCAGCACACGCAGTAGATGAGTCCAAGACTTTTGCTCTGCTCAATGACAAGTTTGGATGAGCAACGGAAAATTGTTGACCTAATTTTTCCATTTCCTCGATACTAGTCGGATTACGTTCTTGTAAGAATGATACAATATCCTGGTTTACCGAAGAAACAATTTTATCTCTTAATAAGAGATCACATAATCCTTCAAAAGTTTTAGGGATAGAAGCCTGTTCAACCCATCTTTGGAGACATAGTTTTATGGAGGAAACAAAATCCTCAAAATTTTTACCCTCTACCGGCAACATGGATCGAAACTTTTGTCTATAGCCTTCCTGATCCAGACCATATCTGCGTATAAATGCTGCCTTTACGACCTGAAAATCATGTCTTTTATCTTGGTCTATACCCAGATAGACCCCAACTGCATCACCTGTGAGGAGACCCGAAAAAACACCAGACCACGAATCTTTATCAATATTTAAGCAAGAGACTCTTTCCTGAAATCTTAATAAATAAAAACTTATATCGTCGTGAGGAGGAGAAAAGGGTGGTAGTCTTAAATTAAAATTAGGGGTTGTGATTGCCTTCTTCGATGAACCATTACTATCAGAATCATGGGAAACATGATGTTGTTGAAAACGAAGTTTCTCAACCTCAAAAGCTTTCTCCCTTTCAAATTTTGCCTCCTCGGCAGCAATTTCAGCTAAACGAATTGCCTTTTCATGTTCCATTTTCTCTCGTTCCGCAACGATTTCTGCCATACGAATTCTTTCTTCCTTATTTGCTTTTTCTTGCGCCATAGAAAATTCCCTTTCTTCTCTTTCTTTTTTCTCATTTCTTTCTCCTTCTTCTTTTGCCTCTGCTTTTTTCATATGCAGTCAAAGCAAAATTTTTTAAAATATCACCTTCCATACTCAGTGCCTTTCCTTGTTTAATAAAATAGTCAAGAGTCGCCATAGTATACTAAGAAGTATAACTTTTATAAACAATAAATCAATATCTATGTTATCCTCTGCCTTACTTAGTCCATCACACTATGGGATAGTGTGTCTGATTGGTGTAGTCACAATGTGAATATATATATATATATATATATATATATATAACTATATCACCTGCCCAACTCAGTTAGACGTGATATAATTATCGTGTATGATTATGCTTCTTGTTATCCACAAGAATCGTAGGATATATAACAAGCAATATTATTGTATTATAGTTGATCAATAAATAATGAATCATATGTATGCTGCAAAGGAAAATTATCACATGCCATGAATAACGAAAGACATGGATGGAAACAAAATAAGGAAACGACAAAATTGTAAATAGTCAAAAATTCTAAGACAAAAAAAAAAAATTAAAGTTTCCACCAGTAATAAACGAGACAAAACGACAAATCACTTTTACCATTAATGTAAATTTTACAAAAGATAGCCAGGAAAGACCCACGCCAGACTAAATTTCCAAACAAAATTGAAATTTAAAAAAATACGACAAATCACAGCACAGCTAACACGCATGAAAGCCTTAATTTCAAACAGAGCGGTAATCACGACAGCACTAAATGCTGAATCCCTGAAAGAAATTAATGCAATCAACCTATAGAAATACGACACTGAAACGTAAAATGCCTCCTAAACAGTCGCCCGCAAGAGACAAAGAAAAGAAACATATAACACAAAAGAAGCGAGATTTGCCCAACAATGATAGGACCAACAACCATGACGTTACAAAAACATCAATTATCTGAATCGACCATGAGTATCCACTCCACGATGTAACTCCAATGCATCGTTCTACGCAATATCACATTGAATCGTTCACTAATTATTCAGTTAACTAGGACTCTTGGACATGAATTCAACGTCGAAAATGTCCGACCTTCACTCGTGTGAGACACATTGCAGAGATAGTGTCAATATATAATGATAGAGACGAAATGTTAATTTCCAACGAGTGACCGAATAAAAACTGATGAGGTGACCTTATCAATGTCCTAATGGTTTGATCTAGTACTTCCGAGTCCACTTGTCCAGCGAAACGACCTCCTCGTAAAATCCCAGATTCATATTTCTCCCGTGAAGATATTCGTCAGATTGGTATAGCATCCCTCTCATGGTAAATAAGCGTGAACGATTTCGTCATGGATATAATGTTTTTTTCTGATCCTCAAGTAAGGTACCAGGTCTGGGCATGACCTAGTATACGAATATTGTAAATTTCATGTCTGCACAAAGTTGCATTCCAACAGCTGTCTCTGCATAAAATGTTCATTGTTGAACAGCGATAGATTGATCAAACTTCCCGATATTGTCCCAACAAAGGACTCTGTCTGCCAATAACTTGAGCAACCTTCAAATGTCCTTCAAATCCAACGGACGACAGCCTCCCATATCTGTGGTGGGGCGCTGTTTGAATATATTGTGGGTTCGTTTTTATTATTTCAGATAAATTGCTACCCCTGTCCACAGTTCAAGTATATGTTGATTATGTTAATGTATATTTGATTACTCCTGCTGTTGTTTCATAATAATGCTCGTTATTCTGTTACGTCCAGGGTGACCCAACGATTATAGTTTTATTCCATACTCAACAACATACATGTGGGTTCTTTAACTGACCCAATCACCAATGACGAACTAAAACAGTCTTCCTTTTTAACGAACTCAACATCCTTTAATAACGTATATTCCTTGTAGCATACAGAAGCGTTCGTCAAGATTAATCCTTAATTACCAAACCTCATCAATACAGTATTAATCATATGCCAAGAGTATTCCTCCTCTTGTACAAACCACATCCATTTAGAAAGGTGAACACTTCGCAATATGTTCCCAATGGAACTTACAAGAAAACACAGCGGCCACAAAGCTCAAGGTTTTTTTCTTAACACCTTGTCCATACACATTATAAACATCTCTTTTCTCTCATTTTCCGGTGCGCTTCATTTTCAATATTCCAAATAGTGCCGCATTTATCAGCACTGACTCAAACTCAATAAATCCAACATGTGGTGTGCATGGGCAGACACCACACTCTTCATTCCACGGAAAACTGGAATGATGTCACTATTTCTTCTTCTCTTTCGACTGATCAACGACAACAAGTTTCATCACTACTTCAAACGTATGATAAGGTTCTCACTGACATTCCAGGTCATACTTCAACTATTCAGCATGATATTCTCCTAACTGATGAAACACCTATCCGTATTCGTCCATATCCCATACCTTTACACTATAGAGATAAGGTCGAAAAGGAATTAGATGAGATGCTTCGATTAAACATAATTGAACCATCGTTGTCACCATATGCTTCATCTATGGTGATAATAAGAAAGAAAGATAATAACATTCGTCTATGTGTAGAGTATAGAAAATTAAATAAAGTCACACAATTTGACGCTGAACCTTTGCCACTTTTAGAAGATTTATTAGTGAAATTATCTCATTCTACTTTCTTCTCTAAGTTTGATCTGTCAAAAGGCTATTGGCAAGTACCATTGACAGAAAGGGCAAAACCACTCACTGCTTTTTCGACGCCCCGAGGCCTATTCCAATTTAATTTTATGCCTTTCGGGTTAGTTAACGCTCCTGCCACGTTCGTACGCATGATGCGTCGAATCCTATCTCATCATCCCAACGTCATTGCGTACATAGACGACATTTGTCTTTTCAGTGACTCATGGGAAGAACATTTAGAAGGATTAAACTCATTACTGTCCACGTTACAAAATCATAATTTAACTGCTAACCCATCAAAGGCATTTGTGGGTTTCCACGAGATTTCTTTTTTGGGACACCGTATTGGTCGCGGTATGTTGTACACAGATGACAGTAATGTTTCCAAAATCCTTAACATCTCCACACCTAAAACAAAGAAACAAGTGCGATCTCTATTAGGACTAGTACAATACTATGGGAAATTCATACCACATCTTTCGTCCATTACTGCTCCTTTCTCTTCATTACTTAGGAAAGGTGCAGCTAACGTGATTCGGTGGTCTAACGAACATCAAATCGCGTTGGATATCATAAAGACATTTTTTTCTAATCATCCTGTTTTAAGATTACCTAACGAGAATTTGCCATTTGTATTACGCAGCGATGCTTCTAATTACGGCGTGGGAAGTGTCTTATTACAAGAATACAATGATACCTTGCACCCAGTTCTCTATGCGTCACGGAAGTTAACTCCAACCGAACAGAAGTATTCTGTTTTAGATAAGGAACTTCTCGGTCTTGTGTGGTCAATAAATAAATTTCAGAGATACTTGCTCGGATCACACTTTATTGTTGAATCAGACCAAAAAGCTCTTACTGCACTCAACACAAAGGACGTAAAATCTGCCAAATCTACCAGGTATGCGATCGCGTTACAAGCATTTAATTTCACGATCCGATCCATACCTGGCACACAGAATGTTCTCGCAAACATCTTGTCGAGATGTCCGAATGAATCGAAGTAGCAGCTACGCCATTAAGACAACTGAAACTTCGATACTGACAGTTCATCGATTGTAACTTTTACGTGTAATACCTCGATTATCAGATTCATTAACATTCATTCAAGTGAGATTTACAATGCTTATGTATCAAAATAACATTGAACGTTAAGATATATGACTATCTTGTTGAAAATAAAAGTCACTTAATTATGACATTGAAGAGAAAATAACTTTGAAAAAGGATTATATTTTCTCACAGAAATGACATTTCTAACACTTGGATTTTCTTTGTGGAACTGAACTTGTTATATTATAAACTGTTCACTAACTGGAAAATGGAACTTTCGTTATTTAAGGAATTAATAACACTATTAAAGTGAAATAAACAAATTAATTAGATTATTAAACTTGGATAATTAGTTAGTTAACATAATGATTGATGTAATTAACTATATAATATTTAAGTAGATTTATTAATATTGGTAT
The DNA here is from genome assembly GCA_024509875.1 of Oreohelix idahoensis. Classification (NCBI taxonomy): domain Eukaryota; kingdom Metazoa; phylum Mollusca; class Gastropoda; order Stylommatophora; family Oreohelicidae; genus Oreohelix; species Oreohelix idahoensis. The sequence goes on along the minus strand of JAMPIV010016951.1, from coordinate 4,863 downwards.
TTAAGCACATTAATTTAACATTGGTAATTTAATTAGTACCACAAAATGACTTAGATACACAGTTAAGTGCGTTGCTCTTATACGTGTTTAAATTGTATTCTTTCATTTTTATTCATTTTTTTTTTCACTTGTCATTTTAAAGACATATCCATCACTTTTCTGTTTATTCATTGGTTTTTCATCATTTCTTTACATTTGTGTTAATTCAATATTTCTAAATATGTTATTTTATTTCATTTACCACATTGTACCAAAAGTGGTCAATTGTGGATGTATGCTTTTATGCATACCTTTTGTTCAGTTGAGTTGATTGCAATTTCATATTTGATTATTTTCATCATGATATATTTGTAAAATGGTAATATGTAAACTTGAATCACCTCTAGTGTCGAGTATTAAAGAAAAAAATTAATATAATTAATTTTTTTGGGGGGATTGGTAAGGAATCTGTAGAGCCCTTTTCGTAGACAGATGAAGGTAGTATCATATTGTTAATATGTTGTCCTACCTCTGTAAGTAACTTTGCGCACCGACTCACATGAGAGTAAGTCTTATTGGTGAGTTTGATTTCATTAGCGCACGGTTGTGCACTAAGGCGTATAGGGGGTTATGTAGACCGCACGTGTAGCTAGACAGTCAGTCTACGTCATAGCGGGGGTTGAGAAGCTTAGTGCCCAAGAACGAGTCCATTGATTCATGGCGTTCGAACCCGTTTGCGGGTATATTGTTATTGTGTATGACCGCCCGTCTGTTCATAGATGAGGACTCGGGTCTACAGTAATCTAGTGTTATTTCTTGGGAAGAGAAGCAAGTATGATTTTTGATGATAATGTCTTTTCGTTCTCACGTAGACGTCTAGTTGAACCAATACGTCCATTGGTACAAAATGGAGTCTTACGTGAAACTTATTATGTAAACTTTAAAGCCGACGGATTCCGACGTTAGGATCATCCCGGATTGGCTTGATATAAATTGTTATGATATAAATCAGTATTCGGCTGTTACGAATACGTACCCCGCAAAGCAGAGGTGACTCAAGTATTTTTGCTATATCAAAGCTATGATGCCACGAAGGTCGTGGGCAGAAAAGTATATAGTATTGTTATTCGTCATTGATTGAAAATAAGAGGCCAGTACTAAAGGAGATACGTAGTATCGGAATCTTATATGATGTTACAGACCTGACAAAGTTCTCCGTCATTGCCAAGGTCATAGGATAGTGGAAGATTGAACTATCTTATATAACTGCCTCATTTGCTTAATTGGATGCCATGTTATGAACACTGTAACTATCCTGACGTTACCTAAGCGATGATCTTTATGAACGAATTAACTGCATTTTTAAAATATGAACCTTACGTGGTGTGCTGTCCAGTGAACGTCAACCATCCGTCGTCAACCTTATATGTTCGTCTAGTGAACCGTACCATGTTAAATAAATTGATTGAACTATACATCTTCTTGGCATTAGTTACCATGCCCAGGGTTGGCAGTTGCAGTTGACTTTTTACTACTTGTTCCAAATTGAATACATTCGCGTTATCAAGTAGACAGCTTCGACAAACTCATTGTCACACCTCAAACAACGAACAAACGAGAACCAAAACACAATAATTCGGAACCCAACAATCATCCTCTTCTGTATTCACATCTTTATTGCCGCCTTTTATCCTTCTCCTCGACAAACCCGTAATCTTTCGCTTTTCTTCTACTCTGTCATTTCTTCTTCGCCTTCTTTCTTATTCGGTGCTCACCTCCCCCTCCCCCTCAATTTTTTCACTTGCACAATCGTTATTCTCCACCTTTTCATCTTCTCCCGATTTATTCTCCTTCTTCTCTTGTTTTTCTTCTTCTTCCTCCTCGTCCGTCCTGATAAGGACGTTGGTTGCGTTGTGTCGCCGTTTACAGTAAAGCTGTGATATTTGCGGTTCTCGCAACATCGTTTTATTACAATATCTATTTTATAACGCAAGGGCAACAACTGCTTGAAATTTATAGTCACTTTTCTCGGTAAGCATTTGTCTTCTCGCGTTGGTATTGAATGCAGTTAAGTTTGAGCTGTGGTCATTTTGCGCTGGACTGCGCATGACTGGTCTTGTTTTTTGGTCGATCGGTTTCCGCCCACCACTAGTGGAGTGAGCGATTTGAATGGCGAAAGAGATGCCTCGTTGAAGAGGGGATCTCCGCTATTTTTTGTTCTGTCAGGGATGTGTAGTCCTCTTAATGGATATTTCGTTTATTCGAGATAATACCTCTAGTGTTTCCCACATGTCGGGAGGCGTGATATTTCTGTGTATTTCCTGAAGGCAAGGTAAATTGACTTTTTCATTAACTCTATCGATTTTGGGTCGTGAGCGATTTCGATTCATAGCCTGTCTTCGAAAGTCGTCGTCACGAGATGTTTTCCCAGCTCACATGTCGCTGTATTGTACTGCATCGGTTGATGCATGTCCCAAGGACCATTACTTGCTACTTTGTTAAATGAACTAGGTTTGGAAAACCTTTATTATCTAGAGGATATTTTTGAGGACATTATTTATACTTCGGCAGACGTGTCTGTCTTGCTGAAGTCAGACTAAGGAGAGTGAACTGATCTCATACATCTGGTTATCTCCTGGCTGTTATAGAAAAGGATGGAGTTTTTCACCTGACTACATTTACAGCACTATGAAATATAACATGCATCTGACTCATCATTGTAATGCTGTCTACCGTCTATTGCTGTATTGAATGTTGCTGTGATAATGACTGTTTGATGTGCCTACATATTCGCGTAACCATTTTGTCACTGTGGCGTCCACAATAAATAATGAAGAAAAACGTCAACGGCTGTTACAAGAATCATTGACTTTATACGTCGTGAGTTTACTGACGTCCTATGTGGATTGCCCTGTTATTTTTGTATGAACATTGTTTGACTGAACACATCTGCACACTACACAAAACCAGACATGCGGATACCATCCATCATCATATGGCATCACGCATCATTTGGTGGCCATAAGCTGGTTTGATTCTGGTACCAGCAAACACGGGGTCCCTTACCCACTTCATTTTCAACAAGAATTCATCAGCATCCTTCAAGAAATTAACATTCTTCAATACAGTCAACATCTTCAAAATTTTCAAAGTACTCGGCGTTGCCCGGTAAAAGTCAAAATTTCAACTTTTTGACGGAAACAAGAATTTGACAGTACCCGGCGTTGTTACATGTTGCCGGATAACTCGGACTGCTGTTATCTTTTACGCAAGTCAAGCAAGTTGCTGCTGTCAAGGTTCCAGTGCTGTCGTTTTTGTGAAGGTCAAGTGCCGGTTGAAACGGGTTGTTTTCTGAAGAAGGCCAAGTACCGATTTCCATCAACTTACTTTTGGATTAGAAGGTCAAGTGCCGAAACAACTCAACACACAGTATTTCAGAAGCTCTTGTACCATCGTGTTAGCAGTGGAAGCAGTTCAGATGTGCCATCATCGTTGGAGCTTCGCTCTTTAGGACGTTGATTGACATCCGTTTTTTTGCTGCTGTTCTACGATTGGAAGCCTATAAGTTAAGTGGCCTGTTTGTATGTAAACTGTGCCCTTATACTTCTGCTGAGTCTTCTGTGTATCATCTCATTCTATATGTTATATGTCTATATGTTATTTGTATATTTATATGTTTATATTTCAGCGGGTTCTCGGTTGGGTGGTGTCTCCGTTAGATTATGCCACGTCATAGAGGTCGTCTATTGTGAGCGTTTTCTGTAGGGTTTGCAAATTTCCGATACTGGAATTTGCTAAGCGACTTCTGTTGCTATTTATGTTAGCTGTGATGACATGTTTTAATATTGTTTTCGTTATTATTTCGCATTCTTTAGTTTTGTTTTGATTTGTTTGTATTTGTTAGCCTACTCTTGTCTATAATTTAGTTTCATACAACATTTTTGTTTATACACTGTGGTGTCATGTATTTTGTTTAATTATAGCGCAGATATCGTCACATTTTTTGTGATATTTCATTAATTTCTGCTTTATTTTTAGTTGATTTCTGCGAACGTTTTTGTATTGTTGCTGATCTTTGTTATTGTTTACATTGTTATTGTTTACATTGTTTGCATTGTTTACATTTTCAATGTTTACATTCTGCATGTGTTTACATAGTCATTGTTTACACTTATAGTAATTAGTTAATGGGCTATGCTAATGCACTGTTACTACTACACTGATGATAAATGAATGATGAATAGTGTCGTGCACTATTGAATGAGAAGTGCACTTATGATCAAGAATTGAGTGCTGATATTTCATATACAAGTTCTTTGATTGGAGACTTGTTTCCCACAGAGACTGGGATAATATAATGTGATGTGAATATACAAGTGCTTAATTAAGACTTGTTACACTTAGGTTTGAAATAAATTAGTTAATTATTTCAGGTTTTGGACTCATATGTTAGACAACATGTCTACATTTGAGCACTTTATCGAGCAGGGTAAATTGCTTGGGAAGACTGGTGATAAGTTAGAAGAATTTGCAACTGCTCGATATGATAAAGCAATGGAAGCTGAACAAAAGAAACTGCAGATGCAGGTGGATGAAAAAAGATTCCAAATGGAAATGGAAAAACAAAAAAGGGAATCAGAAGCTGAGGAGAGAAAACTCCAGCTACAGCTAGAAGCTGAAAGACTTCAAAAAGAGGCTGAAAATAAAAAGACTTGAAAAAGAAGCTAAAAGACTTGAAAAAGAAGCTGAAAGACTTGAAAAGAGGCTCAGGCTGAGGAAAGAAGATTACAGAGAGAGTCTGATGAGAGGAAAGAGAAAGCAAAAATGGAACATGAAGAAAAGGTCTTAGCTTTAGAGTTGGAAAAATTGAAATTGATGAACATG
>JAMPIV010016950.1:0-93238 GCA_024509875.1 Oreohelix idahoensis | reverse complement strand
CAGTTATAGAATATTCTGACTAACTCTAAGCCATTAGTGTCAGGCATGGCCCCTAAGCACAGGAAAAGGAAAATTAGATCCTGTTTTTAAAAAAAAACGTCAATGTTACCAGAAGAGATAGAATAATAAAATTATGACATCTGAGGAATTGTAGGAACTACATCATGCATCAAGTATACAGAGAGACAGAAAATTGAAGTGGTTTGATCATCCCATGAGAATATAGCCTAATACATTACCACTTCGCACCTAAAACAGCTCTGGTTTGCTTTCCCTGATGCAAGCAGTCAAGCTATGGGTCGCTGACTGCATTCTCTGTCTTTGGGTCTCCTCTCCTTACATGACTTGATAACATCGTCCATGAGGAGTATGAAAAGATAAGGTGACAGTATATCACCTTGTCTTACACCAGTGGTGGTCCTGAACTCTTCTGACTTATGGTTTGCTGTCCTCGAATAATTTCTGCAAGACTTGTAGAAGCTCTGTATAGCATGAATCAGAGGTGCTGGAATGTTCTTCCTTGCCAAACAGTCCCAAAGTTTGCTCCAGGGGAACCTGTCAAACGCCTTTTCCAGATCTATGAAACAAAGATGGATCTCACTCTTATACTCAAGGGCCTTTTCACTCAGTTGTCTGAGTGTGAAGATTAGGTCTTGAGTACTTCGGTTTGCTCGGAATCCGCACTAGACCTCATCCAATTGTGATTCAGCTAGGCGTCGGAGTCTCTGCTCTAGGATTCTAGAGTAGATTTTACCAGGGACACTGAGAAGGGATATGCCTCTATGGTTTCCACATTGTCGATTGTCACCCTTTTTTGAAAATTGGTGTTATGATGGCAATCTCCCAGTCCTTTGGTATGGTCTTGTTGCACCACGCTGCCTGTAGGACTCTTAAGAGTAATAGGTCGCCTGATGCTCCCATTTACTTAACCATTTCTGGTGTTATACCATCATGCCCTGCTGCTTTGCCCATCTTGATTTTCTCCAGTGCTGCCTTCAGTTCTTCCATCTTTATGTCATCTTCATCACCATTGGTTTCCTCTTCTGTGCTAGTGGTTATCATTTCTGATGCTTGACTTTGCTCACCATCAAGGAGTTCTGAGAAATATTATTTCCATCTTTCCATTACTTCCTTCGGGGCAGTAAGCAATTTGCCTTGCTTGTCCTTTATAAATATGAGAGGGCATTGTTTTTCCTTCCTCATGTTCTTTAGGGTCTTATAGAACAATTTCTGGTTTTCTTGCGCATCTTTTTCTAGCTTTTCTCCAAATTCTTTCCAGGACTTCTGTTATCTGCTAGCACCTTGTTCTTTGCTTCTGTTCTGAGCATCACATATTCTCTATATTTCTCTATTTGTCCCGCTGTGTTTTTAGTTCCTAAGTATTGTTTCCATGCCATTTTCTTCTCTCTTATTTTCTCTTTGACTTCCTCTGTCCACCAAGATGTCCTCTTTCTCTTGTTCCCAAGTCAGACTTCACCACATGCTTCTGCAGCAGCTGTCTTTATGATGTCCGTGAATTTAAGCCACATGGTTTCCAAGTCATCAGGTTGTTATTCTGTGTTTCTCACCGCTGTAGCAATAAGCCCCTGATATCTGGTCTTAAATTCTGGCTCTCTCAGCATGTAGGTCTTAATGCTCATTTCTTCCGTTCGTTTACTTGTTTCTTGCGTGATGCTGGGCAGTTCCTAGGCTGAGCAACTCTGAAAGAGTCATAATATTAAATAAGTGTTGCTTCCCTATAAGTGTTGCTTTCCTATAATATATGTTTGTATTTAAACTGTTACCTGTCTACTTAGGAATGTCCTCAAGGCTCCAAGTTGTGGCCCAAGTCATTAGTGACTTGTATTTTTGGTGTATATATTTTTTAATTAAGCTGGGCCTTTTCTCACTTGTGCACCAATAAAAAAAACTTTTTGTAATCATGATTTTGTTGCTCCTTACTTTACGTTTTGAGTAAGCTAAGTGGTCTGATGGGATTGAATGGGAATAATTATTCATTATCCAGTAAGCTAAATGGTCAAATGGAAATTCTTATTCATTATCCAGTAACCAAGTGGTCAAATTGGAATCATTCTTTATTTTCTAGTAACCTAAGTGGTCAAATTGGAATTATTATTCATTATCCAGTAACCTAAGATGTCAAATTGTAATTATTATTCATTATCCAATATGCTATGTGGTCAAAATGTAATTATTATTCATTATCTAGTAACCTAAGTGGTCAAATTGGAATAATTATTCAATATCCAGTAACCTAAGTGGTCAAATGGAAATCATTATTCATTATCCAGTATGCTAAATTGTCATATGGGAATTCTTATTCATTATCCAGTAACCTAAGTGGTCAAGTTTGAATCGTTATTTATTATCTAGTAATTTAAGTGGTCAAGTTGGAATTATTATTCATTATCCAGTAACCAAAGTGGTCAAATTGTAATTATTATTCATTATCCAGTAAGCTATGTGGTCAAAATGTAATTATTATTCATTATGCCTAACCTATGTGGTCAAAATGTAATTATTATTCATTATCTAGTAACCTAAGTGGTCAAATTGGAATCATTTTTCATTATCTAGCAAGCTAAATGGTCCAACAGGGATCACTTCAATACCCAGTAAGCTAAATAGCCAAATGGGAATTACTATTCATTATCCAATAACCTAAGTAGCTGAAGGGAAACCATTAAGAATTGTCCAGTAACACCACTAATTGAATGGGATCCAGGAACGAGTAACCTAAGTGGTTTAATGGGTAAAACGTGGGAATGACAAGCATTATAAAATGGCTTCGGAAAATGTCAGTTTCACAGCATGGTCTTCGTTAACCCATGTGAAGAAGAAACTCTCCGATAATGAGAGATGCCTGTGACAGGCATCAACATTTATGTGAGACAAAAATGCGATTGTATGACAGCAAACAACACAGAAGAAATAGATCATGCTTAAAGTTATTCTCCATGTTTTTTTGCCTGTGTCTCGATTCAAGAATAAGGTAAACATAACATTCTTTGAGGATTGCAAATAATGAAGGAAACAAGAGTCCTGTGAATAGTAATTATACAGGTGATTAACTGGCACTGGTTGGACAGAAAGAAAGACACCAGACAACAGAAAAAAATATAGTGATAGGCTTACTGGGAATCGAATTGAGGACCATCCAAATAATGCCATGACCTTGCTGTGAAAGTAAATCGTGAAAGGACTTACAGCCAGTTTTGCACCTCTGTGTATTCTTTCACAAGTTATTTTCACATCAAGGTCATGGTGCTGTTTGGGTAGGCCTCAGTTCAGTTCCCGGTAAGCCTATGACATCTATTTCTTTTCTGTTGTCTGGTGTCAACTGTATGATAATGAGATGCCTGAGACAGACACCAACATTTATGTGAGAAACAAATGTGGTTATATGACAGCTAAAAACAAAGAGGAAATAGGTCTTGCTTAAAGTTATTCCGAAGTTTTTTTTGTGTGTCTGTGTCTTGATTCAAGAATAAAGTAAACATAACATTCTTTGAGGATTGTAAATAATGAAAGAAACATGAGTCCTATGAACCGACCACTTGATCAGACAGCACACCGATCAGACCTACGGGATACCTCCACCGATCGCAATATAGTCAAAATGGTCCGGAATAAACCAAGCGCCAAGAAGAGGAAAGTATACACCAGCCCACCAGCGCTGAACAACAACCATGAATATAACAAAACCATAAACAGCCATTGTTACAGCGTGGATTGCTGTAACACCTGCTTGCGGGGTGGCTGAACAAAGTTAATATATAATTTCGCTGATGAAGGCAATCAGCTTAGGTCGGGCTTACAGGTAGCCGACAAGTGTGTGACAATGTAGATAACAGCATACAACAAACGCGAACGTCATGTAGTTCTAGAATAACTCTCCGTAGCAATCACACACACATCTCAGCAAGCGTAAATAGTCAGGAAAATGTTGTAACTAGTGGAAAACGTTCGACACAGTTTATTGACTACACAGCAACGTGGACATCAGAAAACAGCACACTGTCATAGGTTACTACAGGTATACAATATGTGGCAAACGAGTTGTAGCACATAGCATCTAATAGTCATTAGTATAATCTGCAGGATCAAATATCCATTAGAGGAATAACATCATAATTCCTACAACATCAGCAACTCTCAATATACTCGTACAGCAATTCACTCCAGTAAACAGAACATTGGCAAGCCCTTATCCAAGGCTTAGAATAGCAAACACCGGGGTAAAGAACATTCCCGTCAATATCTCTCAATCTACAATAACGTACGTTCGTAAGTAAGCCGTAATCCCTGGCTTAGAATCAATATCAATTATTAAATATTCCTTTCACATAAAATAGAATATATGCTGGAACACACTAGCAACAATGGTAAAGCGTCCATTTTCAAGCTCTGCCAGCTAAACACTGTCACGACAAATCCGATGCTTAAAACAGCTCAGTACAAAATTCATTCAAGCGCAAACTCGCAGCTTGAGATGTGAGCAGAATTCATCCGCCTTTCCCCCTCAAACTATTTCAAGAACCTTCGACCAGATTCCTTATCATATTTTTTTTTCAAAACAAACTAACAGCTAGTCAGTAGAGCTGTGTTCAAAAATTACTGAGCATACAGCCCCCCGACTAAGAAAAATCTCTCAACACACAGAGCGTGTTTACTAGCGTGACAAAAATCCGACCTGTACATACAAGTCTTTAACACTTAACTCCATTAATAAAAATATGACTTAACAGACTACACCGACCCCCGGGGAAAAAATATGTTTTTTTGTTGTTGAAAAAATTACATCAAAGAAAAAAATTGAGGTCGATGCAATCATAATATCTACACACACAATTTACACAATGTTAAGTCATATAAATCAAAAATAGTAACGGAAGTACGTGAAAAATACGAAATAAAGTATCCAGAGATAATGAAATTCAAACAAAGATGAAGTATCTCAAGTATGGAAACAGTATGACATCATAAATGAAAAGTAAAAAGACCAGATGAAGTACGAGAAGAATGAGCAGCAATGGAAAAAAAACAAATGAAATAGAAATATGACAAGAAAACAATGATACGACATTGTTAAGACCAATCTTTCGAGGGGTGTGTGTTTATTTATATTTTTCGTGCTTATTCCTGCCTTTTGCGTTTGCACGACTGTTTGTTTGTATCCCATATAGAAAGGAATGTGATGTCCAGGGTTCTCTCTTTATGTGCCTGGCGAATAAACATTAATTCTTAGTATTAACTTACTTTGTGCACACATCTCTTTCTCCAATGAAAGTCATAATAACTGAGTGACGGTTCTGTAACTTTAATACACATTACAACGAACTTCACATTAGACCCATTGATGTGGTCAGGCAATAAGAACATAATCCAGATTAATAATAATAATAAAAGTCACTCATTTGCATGAACAATTATGAATGTTAAATATGCCATACATTATAATACTTCCATGTAAAAACAGGAATATACACTAGGGTTATCCACACATGCCCACACACACACATCTGTGCCGCCTAACGGCTGGTCACTCAATGCTTCTCCTCGCTGCTAAACTCTCTCTCGTTTTTTTTTACCTGCCTTGTTAGCAAAATTTCCCCAGCCAGTCTCATCACGTGACATAGAGTGGCTATTTGGGTGAAGTGGCAAAGTGCCAAACTCGGCGTTAAAATTAATGCATTTTCTACTCCCAACATTGCCCCCCTGTTCCCGAGCGGAAACCAAGGGTTTTCGCTTGAAAACAGTGGATAGTTAGCCCAAGAACTATTAATCTATTAGAAAAGAAAAACCCTACTGTTCAGAATAATATATATGAAGTATTAATTGTAGTGCGAAATGACATGAAAACAGATATATGTAAACAGTTTAGACAAAATGTAATCCAATCTTTCAAAAAATGCAATTAAAGTCGTAACATGAATGTTTCAATAGTATATCACCTGAAAACAAAACAAGATCAGACAATGTCAACATCTGGCACAAACAATTTCACTTTCCAGTTACATTCCTTGACAATAAGTCTGCCAGAAAGTTTTCTGATCCCTTGATGGGGATAATTGTATATCTATATTCTTGGATAAGCAAGAACCATCTGTGTAATCTACTGTTTGTTGTAGTTTTTTTGATTTAGGGATGTTAGTGGACGGTGATCCGTCTGGAGGTAGAAATGTGCGCCAAGTAAATAGCGTGATAACTTGCCCATACACCAAATGATGGACAAGAGTTCTTTTTCACTGGTGGAATACCGAGTTTCTGCTGGTAGCAACTTCCTGCTTACATACAAGCATGGATGTGGAGTATCATTGAACCATTGCAACAGGCAACCACCAATGCCAGTCTGAGAAGCATCAGTCCTCAGAAGAAATGGCATAGTGATATTAGGTAACACCAAAATAGGTGCCTTGTAAAATACAGTTTAAATTTTGTTCAAAGCTCCACTGCAAGCATCGGACCAAACAATTTTATTAGGAGCTCCATTTTTAGTCAAAGATGACAGGACAGAAGAAATAGATGAAAAGTTCGGAATGAACTTGTGATAGAAGTTAATGAGTCCTAACATGCTCCTAACCTGTTTCTTTGTCCGTGGGATATCTAATTCTAATATGCGTTTGACAGTGTGCTCGTCAAGGTATAACATGTGGTTACCAACACGGTGACCAAGAAATGAAATTTCTCGACAACCAATCTGAACCTTTGAAGGTCTAACTGTCAAACCATGCTTTCTGAGTAGCATTAATGCAGATTTTAATCCTGTGATATGTTCTTGCCAAGAACTATGGAATAAACAGATGTCGTCTATATATGTGATGACATCAGACCTATCTCCTAAGAGTCTCCGCATCATGCGCACGAAAGTCGCAGGAGCATTGACAAGGCCAAAACACATATAGTTCCATTGGAATAAACCATATGGAGTCATAAATGCGGTTAGTGGTTTGGCTTTATCAGTTAAAGGGATCTGCCAATATCCCTTGGAAAGATCTAGTTTGCTAAAGTATGTAGCCTGGGATAGTTGTGATAAGAGATCCTCCAAAACAGGCATAGGCTCAGCATCTGTGAGAGTGACACTGTTAAGACGTCTAAAATCAATGCAGATGCGAAGAGATTTGTCCTTCTTTCTAACTAGAACCATAGGAAAAGAATAGGATGATTCAGAAGGAGAAATGATGCCCATGCGTAGCATATCCTTAAGTTCACTATCCACCTGAGATCTGTAGTGTAAGGGTATAGTATACGGTCTGAGTTTGATAGGGTTATCATCAGTCAATGTAATATCATGAGAGATAACATCAGTGCGACCTGGAAGTTCAGTCAGCACATCAGAGAAAGATTCTAAAACAGCAAGAGCCTGTTCTCGATAACTAGAATCTAAATCACCTGATACAGTTACATCTCTCCAAGATTCGGAAGATGTTAAAGGCAGCAGAGGAAAATTAAAAGAAATATCGCTCGCTGTAGAATCATCAGATTCCACAACAGCTGACAAAGTCTGTCGAACCGGTTCATCAGAAATACTGTCCAAGATAGGTTCTAACTCTGCAGGGCGCTCCACATACAATTTTAACATATTAATGTGAAATGTTTTAACCTTACCCCTTATGTCAATGGCATAATCTACATCAGATTTCTTCGCAACCACCTTAAAAGGGCCGTGCCAGGAAATTAGCAGTTTATTTTCCTTGGTCGGAAGAAGTAGCCATACTTGTTCTCCTGGTAAGAACGAACGTAATCTTCGAGATTGGTTGCAGCGCAATCTCGACCTCTGTGAAGCATTAAGTATCATACCTGATGCATAAGTACATGCATCTACAAGGCGTTGTCTGAGATCAATGACCAGTTCATAGCTGGTGCGGACAGTAACATCCTCCACTGATCCCAACAACAAATCCTTGAGTATGTGCATAGGACCTCTAGGGTTGGCACCATATACCAACTCAAATGGCGAAAAGCCAGTGCTCTCATGGGGCACTTCTCTGTAAGCAAATAAGACTGCTGGTAACATTCGGTCCCAGTCACGAGGACATGTCTCGGTGACTTTGCCTAACAACTGCTTCAACGAGCCATTGAAACGCTCGCAAACGCCATTGCTTTCCGGATGGTATGGGCTTGTGAACGAATGCTTAATTGCTAACATGTTCTCAATATCTTTCATCATTTGAGACATAAATTGAGTACCACGATCTGATAGGATTTCCTGATGAAATCCTATGCGACAAAAAATAACAAAGCATCAGCGACAGCTGCTGAGGTGATAGTCTTCAATGGTATGGCCTCTGGCCAACGTGTACATAAGTCTATACACGTTAGGATATATCTATATCCTCTATCTGACATGACTGACATAGGACCAACTATGTCAACTGCAAGCTTGGTGAAAGGCCGTAATGGCACATCAGTGACTTGTAAGGGTGCAGCGTGGTGCTTGCCCCTACGTGCTACCTTTTGACAAGTTGTACATGACCTGCAGTATAGCTTTACGTCTCTGTTAACACAGGGCCAATAAAAATTTGAGGTGACACGAAACAGAGTACGCTTAATCCCCATATGACCAGCTAAAAGCGAGTCATGGGCAGTATTCAATACAATAGGTCTAAAACTCTTTGGAATAACTACCTGTCTCCTGACTAAAACATAGTTGTCAAAGCATCTAGTGAGTACTGAGCTTTTAAATTCAAACCAATAACGTGAAGTTTTTGTCTTCTTCACATGCTTGCTCTCTGCTAGAGCAAACAATGGTTGCAAAGCAACATCTTCGCGCTGTTTGGTCGCGAACGACTGGGGGGAAACATTATGAACATTCTGAAGAGATGCTGTCTCACTAAATGGTATAGCTGGCTCTGCCTTGGATTCAGCCGCATGCTGGGCCCTAGTGACCACAGCGTTAGCCAACTTTGGGTGAGATTCAACCCATTCGTGTATCTCCTCTGGAGAGCAATCCTTAATACCTGGTATATTACCAAGAATAATGTCTGATACTGGTTGGTCAAGGACACATGCCCTTACCTTACCTGTAAAGAAGGGTGTGGCAATATCTATTTCTGCCACTGGGTAACACTCGATACTCCCACCAAATGTTATGCACTTCACTGTTTTACCAGTAAAGGCAGATTCATCAATTAACGATCTACGGACTCCAACAGTGGTACAGCCAGAATCATGAAGGACACTACATGCCTGTTATACAGGAAGCCAGTATATAATGTGAGGCGTCCCACGTTCTCACAAGATGACATAGCGGGTAAAGTATGCCCGCAGATCAATCTGGGCTGTGAACCAGGTTGGAATAAAGATTTGCACCCATAACAATTTTCATCATTAAGTGAGCTAACAATACATGCATTGGCATGGTCGGTTCCCTTCTCATCATTCTTTTTTGTAGTTACACATGCATTACCCTTATCATGATTGCTATGGTCATTATACCCACTGTGTTTGTTAGTACTGTTTCCATAGTATTTCTTGTAAGGTCTATTCCTAGCACATGACCAACATCTGCCATTATTCCTATTACCACTGTAGGATGCACTTTCTTGTGCGGGTCTATGATCCATCCGTTTGTGATGTATTTCTTCACCATGGCTAGAATTGTGCCGCCACTGACCTTGGTTTGAATAACCATAATCTCGCCTCTTTGAGAAGTTCGATGGTGACCTCTGCCTTGGGAAGTTATATTTTCCCCGGTAGTTGGATCTATAGCTTTGCCTTACTCTGCTGTCCACACTTTGTGATCGAGGTCTATGACCACCATCTCTAAAGTCATGACGAGCCACACATACTGGGAGTGCGTCCTTTATAGTTGGTTTGTGAACCTCTTTATCTGAGTGAGCTGTCATATATTGTCTCCCAAGTATCACCATTGCCTCAAGGTCTTTCGGTTTTTTTTCTTGAAAAAATGAGGCAAGATCGGTGCTACATGCCGACAACACCTTGTCACGTAACATTAGATCAAGTAAGCCAGTGAAGGTCTTATCAATTCCGGACAATTGTATCCATCTTTTAGAATATAATTTTATTAATGAGATAAATTCTCCAAAGTCAGTTTTCCTGCTAGGCAGACAGGAATGAAATTTATCACGGAATCCTGCTTCCGTAAGCTGAAATTTACGTAGCAATGTCTCCTTGACAACATCGTAGTCTTCTCTACTACTGCTGTCCAGAGCAAAATAAGCCTGTAGAGCGTCCGCTGTTAAAAAATCGCATAATGTTGCACTCCATTGACCCTTGAAGATCTTCAACGCACTGACCTTGAGCTCAAAACGTTGTAAGAAACTATCGATGCAGTCAATTTTTTGGTTGAAATTAGGCAATCGTATCCGGTTTGTGGTCACAGGTGTACTAGATGATGTGTTTGGAGCGTCCAACTCCACTTTTCTTAGGGCGACAGCAACATCTATATCTTTCTGAATACGCAATTTCTCTATCTCCAAATCAGTTTGTTTCTGAGCAGTTGCAGCAGCTAATCTTAATTTTTCTTGCTCAGCGTCAATCTTTAGTTTTTCTAGCGCAAGAGCTTGTGCAAGATCTTTTTCTTTCTCTTCCATCTTCATTCTCTCCAATTTCTCCTTTTGTTCTAACTTGTCCTTCTCCAAATCTTGTGTCTTTTTCTTCTCATCATGTTCTAAATGAAGACGTTTTAAATCACGTTCATTCTGTCTTTCAATTCTTGCATTATAGCTGTCAAATTGTGCAGTAGCAAACGCCTCTAGTTCCGCTCCTGATTTATTAAATTTAATCCCAATTTCTATAAAGTCCTGAAACGAAGACATGGTTTCCTACCAGAAACTACTTTCTGTTCAAAATATAGTGATATTTATAATGATGAACAATACAAAACTCAATACCTATGTAAGTCGTACAAACCCACCAAGGACATAATTAGAATGTGTTAAATTATGGTGATATTGTTAATGAACACTGCAGTGCTCAATACATGTTATAATAAAAGAAGAAAAAAATATGCAAAATTATGCCATGTATATCAATGGGTCCAGACAAATGTACAATGAAAAGATGAAGGCAATGATGTCAATGACAATGATGATGATGATGGTATATTTTCAAATACAACACACACAAAAACAAATTAAAATTAACTAAAATAAGACAACAAAAACAATATTCTACTATTAGACACTACAGATAATTCACAACTAAAACGAAACAACCGTCACATTAACAACTAAGGAGAAGAAGGTATAGAAAGCACTATTACAACAACTGACAATGTGAGACATATATACGAAACAATAACAAAACGTAATACCTAACGCCACATCTAAACAAAAATGAAATGTTCGCAATGCAAAAAAGGACTATCAGTATGAATGCGTCAAAGCGCTAAAATTCCTTAAATGCAAACCTCACATAAACCTATAGAAAATCACCTTTCATCATACTTCCGAAGATGAATGAAAAAAAAATGATACCTAAAAAAAAAATGGCAACACTGAACATATAATAATAATAATAATAAATTCTTTAAGCACCAAACACGGCGCATAAGGCAGAAACCAGTGCTCTCCAGGTTGTTCGTTGTGACGCCACTCCTCTTAGCTCTTGCACATTATTTAGGCCCAACGTTCTTCCTTCTCTTATTATTGTTCTTCTGAGTGTTTCTTTTGGTCTTCCTTTTTTCCTCTTACCCTCAGGAACCCAAGTGAGCGCCTGTAGTGGTATTCTGTTGTTTTGCATTCGTAGGACATGACCGATATATGACCATCGTCTTTTCCTTATATAGTCGGAGACATATTTCTGCCTAGAGTCTTCTCTTATTTGTCGATTAGTCTTGAATTCTTTCCAACTGATGTTCATGAGTTTTCTAAGACATTTGTTCTCGAATGTATTCAGCTTGTTCTCCAATGATTTTGTTATTTTCCAACTCTCACAGCCGTATGTTAACACTGAGATAACATTTGAATTAAACAGACGAAGCTTGGTATGTATATTCAATGATCGTAATTTCCAAATGTTAGATAATCTACTGAACATATAGAATAGAAAAAAAGAAAAATAGCGAAGATGGAGCACGCTATGAAAGCACAAGATGCTTTAAACACGCTTTCAAAATGAAACTAAACGTATCTTAAATGCAGACTAAAGTATTTTGGTCTGAACACGGCGTAACGTTGTTAACACTGTCTCGCGTGAATCAGGAACACTGATACAAAATAGACACTATAAAGTTCTGTAAACTTGAGTGATAATATGTCGTATGGTCGAACTGTTTTATATTCATTTCTTAATCCTGGCGAATAAACATTAACTCTTAGTATTAACTGAGTGACGGTTTGTAACTTTAATACACATGATGAAACTTCAAAATAGACCCATTGATGTGGTCAGGCAATTAGAACATAATCCAGATTAATAATAATAATAATAGTCACTCATTTGCATGAACAATTATGAATGTTAAATATGCCATACAATAGTATACTTCCATGTAAAACAGGAATATACATTAGGGCTATCCACACACGCCCAAACACACATCTCAACCGTAAAACGGCTGGACACTGACTGCCCCTCTTCGCTGCTAACTCTCTCTCGTTTTTTACCTGCCTTGTTAGCAAAACTTCCCCAGCCAGTCTCATCACGTGACATAGAGTGGCTATTGGGTGAAGTGGCAAAGTGCCAAAACTGGGCGTTAAAACTAATGATTTTCTACTCCCAACATGGCATATTCTCAATTCATCTAAATTTCAATGGGCACTCTTAAGCACTGATCCTCAAACTTTTTTAAAGTCCCGATCCCTCAATGAAATCATTGATCCTTATTCGACACCTGGCAAAAATTAAATAAATAAATACACTAAGGAAGTCAATAGAGAGTAACAATAAATTGACATTAACAATTTCCTGAACACTTTTTAATCCATTAATGGGAAGAATGTAGCTGATAAGTATTAACAAGCGCATTGTGACGCTGGTTCTGAAAGAATTTGGCCCTAAAGGGTGGGGCTACCATCCCCCTACCCTCTCTTTCTGAACTTTGACACTCGGCTAGAGCTTAGGCCACCCTCTTCATTCTTTTCTTGATGTTTGACCCGCCCATTTTATTTAATTTTCGGTCCCCGGCAGATGTCAAGTGGGAGTAACTGGGCTGTCACTTAAAATCGGAAAGGTTTACCTCCCCTTTCTTTTATGTGGTAGGAGTAATCTTTGACGCGTCCCGAACTCTCCGTCGCGGGAAAAGCGGGATCTTTCTTAGTGGCTTTGACCACGAGCTAAAACCCGGGCACTCTGTTTCGGAGAGAAGCGGCAAAGCTTTCCCTTGTCTTTGACACCAGGGAAGACATCGCCGTTCGTGTGTCCACGGGTAGAACCTATTACGCCGAAAAAACCGGCGGTCTCTTTTTAGCTCGGCTTTTCGTCCACGGAACACGTCTAACAGTTCCGTAGAAGTTGCATCACGTTACGTGCAACCTTGCGAAAGAGTCACTCGACAACGCAGGTGGCCTGGACACCTGGAATCTGAGAGCACTATATATTCCTAATCTTTTAGTTGTCTGGCACTTAATGCTCCAGAAGTCCTTGTAGAGTGGAAGTGTCATTGTCAGTTGGCAGATTCGACTAGCTACTGTTGGTGTTATTGGAATTCTTGCATCTCGCAGAGAGAGCGAATCTCCACACGCTAGTGGGGACCCAACCTGGAACAAGCATTTTGTCACAAGTCGAATATATCTTCCTTGATCGTGTTTTCGAGTGGGACCAGTAGGGTCAGTCATAAGACCCAGTACCAAGAAAGCAGAGGGAGTATCCCGCTGCTGGTGCCCCATGCCCCTTGGAGCTTCATAAAACTTTGAATACCACCACCACTCAAGCTCACCAAACTCCAGAATCGTGCGCTCATCCAGTCTTAAGTTATAGACTGGTGGGCCCTTTTCTTTATAATCACAGTCGCAATTAAACTGGCCGTGTTTCTCGGGTATATTAAGGCGCATCGCTGGCGCAAACCCGAGTTTGGACTCATTTTAATCCACCGGAAATCAGTGTTCATTTTATGTGTCTCTCTGAACGGATATTTTCCTCTGACCGTGTCAATCGTGGATTTATTAAATTCTCACCTTGTCGGATAAGCACGAGAGTGGCCAGATACTTTGTTCAAGTCTGGATATAGCTTCACAGGCAAACAGGGACGTTATCTGAGACGTTTAGCGGACAGTAATTAATTGTTTCCGGACTGCAGGTGCTTATAAGTGGACTTTTTTCCCCTCTACATTTATTGTTGGAGAACGGAGTTGTTTATTTTGTAGTGGAACACAATTTTGATGTGGGGTGTTTAATTTTCTTTGTGTTTGTGTAGCCTAGTCGCAGTCGCTTCTATTTGAGGCTGGGGACTGCCAGACGGGGGACACAGATCAGTTTATTATTTCAGGTACCCAGTGTTGGTCGAGTTTTATTGGGTTAAGACTTAGATTTCTTTTGTCTGGGTACAACCTAGTTTTTCCAGTTTAGTAACCAAACTAAGGTTGGGATTGGTTGTTGATATTCGTTTGTGTGTGTGGATATTGTTAGTAAAATTACACTGTTGTTTGAACTGATGTTTATCTTTCCTGCCATCGCGCAGTTATAGCCATTTTTTTCCCTTTATATATAAATATTTATATCTTAATAAACATAGAAACTAATTAGCGGCTGATCAGAATTTTCTTCTACCTGTACATCTGTGATCGTTGAATGTGAAAACCACTTGATGTGTATCAGTCCCATATTTCCATGAATCTGTTCCTTTGTTTATAGGTGAGAAAGAGAAGGGGAGTGGGGTTGACATTTAAATACGTCCGAGGGGCAGGGTAAAAGAGTGTTTATCATCTTTGTACACCTGACTGTCACACTACCACTCACATTCACATTCACTTTCTCAGACTCTCCTCTATTTTTAAACTTTCACTCAGACTTTTGTCTTGTCTCAGATGTCACACAGACCATTTTCTTGTCTTAGGCAGACACCATATAGCGCCACTCGTGACAGGCATTAATATTTAGTTGGAGAATGGCGAGTTTTAGGCGTAAGTCACCACCACGCTGTTCCAGGTTTACTCTGTTCCTTTGATAAATTTGCATTTACGTGGCTGAAACCAGCTGTGGGGTTCGATATCCACCACTCTGGGCACCCGTGTTCTAAAGCAGTGGTTCCCAACCTTTTTACATCTAAAGACCTGTCACATAAATGTTGGGTCGATCTCCTTTCCTCTCCTGCAGTATTTAGTTAAATTTTTCTGTGTACAAAATTTCCGTGGGCGACCGTTTTCTTTCTCTGCTATCCAGCAGATATTTAGTACTTTCATATCATCTTACACTCCTCTCAGTGATAATTCGTCACGAACCCAGATGGGCCGGTCAGCGACCGAGCGGTGGGTTTACCTAAGGCGTGCGGGTCGATAAATTAATTACCCGTCTGTGTACAGATTACAGACACGCACTTATGACTCGGACACAGCTTAGTGGAAATGTTGAAATAGTCTGGGCAGACGTAAGAGGTTATTTGTAAACATTGCCGAGAGAGAATCAAATGTTTTCATTCCATATTTGGAAGACATGACCTCTGCAGTAACGCGCAGAAATTTCCATGAGGAAATAATTTGAATTACCCCACAAAACACGCATGTTTGAAACGATTGGCTGACACTTGGAGTGAAGGCACAACACTCCTTCCGATTGGAGCCCTGCTTAACATTGTAACAAACAAATGCGAGGGAAGACAGGCAATATAACCTGACACTTAAGCCAGAGTAGAACACTCTGAAAATCTACCTCGCACCAAGAAGACAACCATTCTTGAGAACTTACGAGCCCAGGAAAACACTAACATTATTAACGAGGAACACTAGAATCTGAGGAAACTGAAACACAAGTCAAAGTTGGAACTTATTATTAAAGTTACAACATCCCATGCAAAGTGTAAGAGGCCTCTACTAGTGCCTTTATTTCTCTGAGCCAGCAGTCTGTGAGCCTAAAGATTGGCGTAAGTTATACATTTTGAATTCTATATTTTTTTCATTATTAACACGTGAACTAATACGTGAATATTAATATGTGAAAATTGCTGGTGGATGTCAAAGTCATTTGAGGCTGGCAACCTGAGTATATAGAATTATGATTTCATAAACCACCACTGCCAGGGCTTGTGACTGCTTTATTGCGTGTTTCTTATAATGAACCAAAAGCAGAGGTAGTCCAACGTTCCATATGGAGCAGGGAGGGAACGATGAAAGAAATGATGTACATACTTGTTATAATATTAACCTTTTCAACCAGTGTAAATGTAAAACATATTCACTCTAAATGTAATGAAGTTTCAACTTGTTCAACCAGTATAAATGTCCAACCAGTGTAAAGGTAAAACATATTCATTCTAACTGCAATGAAAGTTTACAAACTTTTCAACCGATGTGAATGTAAACACATCAAAACTATATTTTTAACTTGTTCAACTAAAGTTAAATATAAAACTATTCATTTTAAATGTAAAGATAGTTTTTCGCCTACTGGGATTAAGATTAATTCTCAGAGAGGGTAAACATTCTGAAGATAGATGGGATGGTGGAATAGGAAAATGGGGACACATAAGTATCAATACTCAGAGGGTATTCGTTTCTCTTCTTTTGCCATACTAGTTGGTGGTACCAGTTGAGGGTACTATTTCTGGAACAAGTAAGTGGCCTGAAGTCGACGCTAGACACCATCATCAAACGAGTCTTAGAGACGCGGGACCAGCTTTGCAGTTACTCCCTGATTCTACATGGAACGTTCTGCAACTCTTAATCTTGACCAGGGACGTGAGCAATGCAGTCACCTATCTGCGAAGAACCAAAACACCAGCGGGAGCTGTAGTAAATTTCTAAATACAATATCTAAATTAATATATAACAATATAGGGCATAACGGCAAAATAAGAATATATAAAAGAATTTTCTGCTAGAACGGTTGGTATCGCCTACGCCTTCAGATTATTTGCTAACGAATAGCCGAACAAAATTTTTCAAATTCGTCCTTGACATAATCACTTTTCCTAGTTCTAAGAAAATTGTGCCTAAAAATGCATTGTGGAACGAGGAGGGGAAAAGATAGATGAAATGCTAATTCGTTTCGCATTGATTTTAAACTAAAAGCCAATACTAGCACAGGGGCAAGCCTTGCCTTAGGGGTTTCCCCAAAATACGAGGAAAAAGTTAGAACATGCAGACAACTCGTGTCACAAAAACAACCTTAGCTCTTATTTCAAAGGACGTAATTATCACGTAAATAGAGAAGACAGCACATGGAAAAGAATTGAACGTGTAGTAGACTAAAAATAAAAAAACACTAACTTAGAAAAGAAAAACTGTGTACTTCTGAACCAAGCCAACTAGTCCCATATAAATTGTATATTCGTGTACCTTAGGACTTGTTGACAAAGAATATGGTAATAGTTACGCAAATAGTCCATTAATTAACTAATTATAGCCATAATACTATAGTGGACCCGATCAGACTGTCAAGTAAAGATCATGCCTGCTTGTAATTTTTTATGGCATGTTTTGAAAAAACGACTTTGGGTAAATGAGGTTAAAAGGTACGGGATATTTGATTGGGTGGATTTTAAAGGAAGGCGAAGTATGATTGGTTGACCTAAAACTAAAAATATATTTGCCGTGGAAACATATTGGGAGTTGTTATTTGAAACGATAGATTCAAAAATAAATGTAAACATGGTCCCATTGGACAAAGCAGTAGATACTGGTACGAAACGGGGACTGTTCACTGCCATTTCAAGTAAATTTTGTGTAAAGCAAGATCGATGAGAGCAGGCGGAGAAATTTTCTAACATAGGAAAAGCCTGGACATAGGGCAGATCGAAAATGTGCCATATTGCCTAGTCATCGTTTACCCTTGTTATTTCCTTCCATCTGTGGTAAGAATGATTTTCTTAACATTTTATTTAAAATAAAATTTGAATGTGAGATACTAACATACAACTGTAAGTAAGTGAGTCTATGGCAGACTCAAAACAGAGTCTAGAGATTGATCCAGCATATGAAAGACTATCAGAGAGGTGTAGACCAACTAAATTATATAGGATTATCATCAGGAGCATAATACCTATCCTATTGTATGGACAACAGATTATTGCTGGAATTGCAGAGGCGTTGTAACTATTAGGGGAGAGGAATACTGGTATACCTGGTCACATCAAAAGAAACTGGTGAAAGGGATTGTCGTAAAGAGCTGATCGTGCATGTTTGTTTGTAATGTGCCTGTACTGGTTGTTGAATAGTATTGTAGGCTGTTGATTACGAAGGAGGCATATCCCTCTGATTTCAGAGGGTTTTGGTTGCTGTCAATAACTGGTGCCAGACTACAGTGGCCGATATATTCATGCCACAGTCTTGCCTTTTTCGGAGACAACTGTAAAACACCATCATTCTTGAAGAAGTGGGAGCTGAAGGTTGTCGTTCAGCGAAGTGGAGGAAGATTCCTACATCATATTACAAAGATAGGTGCATGTTTCGGCACCTGATCGCTCAACTAACATTATATTAAAATAAGAGACTGGGAATAGTGATATAAACATTCCATCAGTGTCCATAAAAACTTACAAACATCATGCAGAGATGATGATAATAAACAATCAACCAGTGTATACTAGAAGTCACCTCAGTTAGACAATACAACTACACCCTTATATAATAATATGTGTATTATGGTCAGAAGACCCATTGTGTAAATTGATTGATGTAATTAATTTCTATGATTTCACTTTGATTGTCAGTCCTGATTCCAAATAAATCAGATTCAGGACAATAAATTGAAAAACATTAATTTTATCAAACTTCCAACCACTGACTTACTAAAGATAGTCTTTTAAAGTGTAGTTCGTATGTGATTGTCGTGGTACTGTTGTGTTGTATTAGATAATAAAATAATTTGTGTAATTGTTTATATGTTTAGTGGGTAAATGCAACCTTACACTAACATTTCATAACCCTAGACACCAAACGTAGTCATCTTACATTCTATCTAGAATAAGTCTGAATGAGATCATAGTGGTGGTAGTAGAAAGGTGCCCTGGAAATTTACTCTAATATTTATTATATTCAGGGACCTTCACAGCTGACCTCATTCAGTACACTAAGATTTCTTTACAACAAACTGTATTAACATCAAACCCACCACAGGAGCAGAAACCACAGCAGCTAAGTTTACACATAAAAGCTGCCAAGTGAAACTTCCCCTTATATAATTACCCATTAACATCATATGATGATATTCAATTTTTGTTAAAGAATATTCAGTTTTTAATAGCTGTTAAAACCTATGTGATTATTAAATTTGTTAGTTATATCTATCTAAATTTAAAGTTTTAAGATTTAATCATTTTGAATGTGTTGTATCCGTTTGTCTCAGACAATTTCTTAAAAATACTCAACCAGAGCTACTAAATAATAATAGAGAAAATTTGCTGAATTAGCTCAGCTGGGGGGCTTGAACGAGCTATTATAAGATTACTTAATCCTTCACAAAAGTTGACGGCAGATACTAGAGTTAACGTACTCAGCCAATGCAGCATTGTTCTCGTTTTTCTGAATATCTTGTGAACACTCCCTGGAGGTAGAAGCATCATTATCCTTCTACCTACAACTCTGCCAAGAGTAATCTTGTGCAAAGGTAGACACCGTTGAAGACCCACTTCAGGTACTCTTGAGTTTTGGCCACTGTTAAACCACTACTGCAGAGCTAAGGAGTGGCAACCTGTGACAATACCACTTTTACAACTATATATAATTTGCGAACCACCAGCTTATATGTAATATTGTAATGCCATAAACAAATAACTGTTTTTATTCAGTAGATGAATTGGCCTATATTCAATAACACAAGTTGTTAATTATTTGCCAGATGACAAGGAAATTATAAAGTACAAGTAATAGTAATGAAAAATAAATTATACATACAATTTATTGGTTACATACATATTGGTTAAATACTATATATTCATATAATTCAGTGGTTAAAATTACAAAACATTCAATGGGAGCCTTGTGCTTGCATTTCGCTCACTAGATTTTCAATATTAAGCTTCATAGAAGTTAAAGACAGTCTCAAAGCTGGTTCTACTTGCAAACGGTTTCTGTGTTTTGTTTTTATAGCACTAAAAATAACTTTAGTTGAACAAGTTAAAAATATAGTTTTGATGTGTTTACATTCACATCGGTTGAAAAGTTTGTAAACTTTCATTGCAGTTAGAGTGAATATGTTTTACCTTTACACTGGTTGAACATTTATACTGGTTGAACAAGTTGAAACTTCATTACATTTAGAGTGAATATGTTTTACATTTACACTGGTTGAAAAGGTTAATATTATAACAAGTAT
The DNA here is from genome assembly GCA_024509875.1 of Oreohelix idahoensis. Taxonomy (NCBI): domain Eukaryota; kingdom Metazoa; phylum Mollusca; class Gastropoda; order Stylommatophora; family Oreohelicidae; genus Oreohelix; species Oreohelix idahoensis. Next base: position 72,865 of record JAMPIV010016950.1, on the reverse strand, counting down.
GTACATCATTTCTTTCATCGTTCCCTCCCTGCTCCATATGGAACGTTGGACTACCTCTGCTTTTGGTTCATTATAAGAAACACGCAATAAAGCAGTCACAAGCCCTGGCAGTGGTGGTTTATGAAATCATAATTCTATATACTCAGGTTGCCAGCCTCAAATGACTTTGACATCCACCAGCAATTTTCACATATTAATATTCACGTATAAGTGGTCCGCGGACCACAGGTTGGGATCACTGCTCTAAAGGAACAACATTTCATGACATGTCGGATAATTTAAATGATTGTTATCGTAAGCTGAGTATGCCAATTAACAGAACGGAATGTTAAGGCGTGCCATTAAAAAGCGAATCAGTTGAAAGCAAAATTACTCTTTTCACAAAATTAGAGAGACATTAAAAAATCGATAATATTTGTGGAGGCCGTTGTAAAGTGCTTAGAGGCAACACAACTGCATTATTCAATTGTAAAGTTGTTAAATTTTTGAATTCTTTATGATTAAAAGTTCACGAAATAAAGATTATCTGTTTAAATCACTAAATATATGTGTCAGTATTACAGAACAAACAAAATCAATTCAGGTAATTACAAGCAACAATTCGACAGCAGGCCAAATTCAAGCAATTACAAGTCACAGTTCGCAAGCAGGCAAATTCAAGTACTTACAAGGTACAAGCAATAAATAGAAAGTAGGCAATATTCAAGTACTTACAAGCAACAAATCGGAAGTAGGCGATATTCAAATACTTACAAGCAACAAATCGAATGTAGGCAATATTCAAGTACTTACAAGCAACAAATCAAAATGAGGCAATATTCAAGCAAAAACAGGGTAATCTCCAAGATACTAAATCTCTTACCAAAATGCTTGTAACAAGCGATGAAAATTATCCCTCAAACCTTTCGGAGAAATACGGAAAAGTCGCCCATTTTACACATTCAAAACTAAATTGAACATCCATTAAAAGAGCGCGCAGGTTATTCAGTTTTTTTTTCCACAGCGCATTGACCATTGACCATAAGTCATGATAATATTTGCCTACAGTGATCATGTTAATTGGAAATGGAATGGAAATGAATAAATGGACCAGAGGAGATTGAGTACCGTCATTAGGACATTTAGCAGAATGACCACAACAAAATAATTTTCACATTCGTATTTTGGCTGGTTACATGCTTGTTTTATTACTAATACTTTCACATTACATTAGTCTATGCTGCATCTTGTAGACAGTACTCTTGTTGTTGTTGTTCTTGTTGTTGTTGTTCTTCTTCTTGTTGTTGTTGTTCTTGTTGTTGTTGTTCTTGTTGTAGTTGTGGTTGTTGTTGTTCTTCTTCTTCTTGTTGTTCTTCTTCTTGTTGTTGTTGTTCTTCTTGTTGTTGTTATTGTTCTTGTTGTTGTTGTTCTTGTTGTTGTTGTTCTTGTTGTAGTTGTGGTTGTTGTTGTTCTTCTTCTTCTTGTTCTTCTTCTTGTTGTTGTTCTTGTTCTTGTTGTTCTTGTTCTTGTTTTTGTTCTTGTTGTTGTTCTTGTTGTTGTTCTTGTTGTTGTTGTTCTTCTTCTTGTTGTTATTGTTCTTGTTGTTGTTGCTCTTGTTGTTGTTGTTCTTGTTGTAGTTGTGGTTGTTGTTCTTCTTCTTCTTGTTCTTCTTCTTGTTGTTGTTCTTGTTCTTGTTGTTCTTGTTCTTGTTGTTGTTCTTGTTGTTGTTGTTCTTCTTCTTCTTGTTGTTCTTCTTCTTGTTGTTGTTTTTCTTCTTGGGGTTCTTCTTTTTGTTGTTGTTCTTCTTGTTGTTCTTCTTGTTGATGTTCTTCTTCTTCTTCTTCTTCTTGTTGTTGTTGTTGTTGTTGTTGTTCTTCTTCTTCTTCTTGTTCTTGTTCTTCTTCTTCTTGTTGTTCTTCTTGTTGTTCTTCTTGTTGATGTTCTTCTTCTTCTTCTTCTTCTTCTTCTTCTTCTTCTTCTTCTTCTTCTTCTTCTTCTTCTTCTTCTTCTTCTTCTTCTTCTTCTTCTTCTTCTTCTTCTTCTTCTTCTTCTTGTTCTTGTTGTTCTTCTTCTTCTTGTTCTTGTTGTTGTTCTTCTTCTTCTTGTTCTTGTTCTTCTTCTTCTTGTTGTTCTTCTTGTTTTTGTTGTTGTTCTTCATCTTGTTCTTTTTCTTTTTCGTGTTGTTCTTGTTGTTGTTGTTGTTCTTCTTCTTCTTCTTCTTCTTGTTCTTGTTGTTGTTGTTCTTCTTCTTCTTGTTCTTGTTGTTGTTGTTCTTCTTCTTCTTGTTCTTCTTCTTTTTCGTGTTGTTCTTGTTGTTCTTCTTGTTCTTGTTGTTGTTGTTATTCTTCTTCTTGTTGTTCTTCTTCATGTTGTTCTTGTTGTTGTTGTTCTTGTTCTTGTTCTTGTTGTTCTTGTTGTAGTTCTTGTTGTTCTTCTTCTTGTTGTTCTTCTTCTTGTTCTTGTTCTTTTTCTTCTTTTTCTTGTTCTTCTTGTTTATGTTCTTGTTCTTTTTGTACTTGTTCTTTTTGTATTCTTGTTCTTGTTCTGTTTGTTGTTCTTGTTGTTCTGTTTGTATTTTTTGTTCTTGTTCTTTTTGTTGTTATTTTTTGTTGTTCTTCTTGTTCTTCTTTTTGTTCTTTTGTAGTTTTTGTTCTTGTTCTTTTTGTATTTTTTATTCTAGTTCTTTTTGTTCTTGTTCTTTTTGTATTTTTTTTGTTCTTGTTCTTTTTGTTCTTCTTTTTGTTCTTCTTGTTCTTCTTCTTTTTGTATTTTTTGTTCTTGTTCTTTTTGTATTTTTTGTTCTTGTTCTTTTTGTTCCCTTTTTGTTGTTCTTTTTGTTTCTTCTTCTTGTTCTTCTACTTGTTCTTTTTGTATTTTTTGTTCTTGTTCTTTTTGTTGTTCTTGTTCTTGTCCTTTTTGTATTTTTTGTTATTGTTCTTTTTGTTGTTCTTTTTGTTGTTGTTGTTCTTCTTCTTATTGTTCTTCTTCTTGTTCTTTTTGTTCTTGTTCTTTTTGTTCGTGTTCTTTTTGTTCTTCTTGTTATTTTTGTTCTTCTTCTTATTGTGCTTCTTTTTTCTTGTTTTTGTTATTCTTGTTCTTGTTCTTCTTGTTGTTGTTCTTGTTCTTGATGTTCGTGTTCTAGTTTTTCGTGTTCTTTGTTTTTCTTGTTCTTGTTTTTCTTGTTCTTGTTTTTCTTATTTTTCTTTTTGTTGTTGTTTTTCTTGTTGTTGTTGTTTTTGTTGTTCTTCTTCGTTCACCTTCAGACATCTAAATTAATGACTGTAAAAAAGGCAGTAGTCAGCTCAAGGTTCGTGACATCTCCAAACAATTTTTCGTGGCGAGAAGTGGATTGTTGCCATAGCTACTCCGTTTAGTGCTGTATATTAGGCAGGACGGAAGCTATTCGTCTATCATTGGGCTGGTGTCAGGCGCAGAGATCTGTTGTGCCAATCGAGTACTAGTGGTGAAGATGGTACCGGAATCTGTCTTGTCCAGTGCGTAGCTGGGGAATGATGATAGTCTGATTTTCAGGACAATTTTTATTTTCGATTTTTGTCAAAGATGTGCAAAAGCCGTTATTTTCTAGATCTCAAAATTAACTTATTTACCTATGGTCATGTTAATAATTTATTGATTCCCCTTGCATTGGTACGTTTTCTTGGGCAAATATTTCTTCTTTATTACCTTTCGTTAAGCGTCCGATTGTCAGAATGGTTAGAAAGACGGTGGCGTCTGCCCAGCTGTACATGGGTACCTGACTCTGCTCTGGACTTTGGGCAGGTAAAAGTAGAGGGGAAGCGAGCTAGTCACCTCCACCTATGGAAACTTGACTTATTATAGTGAAATCTATAATACTTCACTGCCCTACAGCAGTTCCTGTTATGGGACTACCTACCATTACCTTTGACCTCCGCAAGCAGCTCAGGCCGTTAACAACTACACGATAGTCTTGCCTGTCCTGTGCTTTCCGGTCAAGATCTGTCCGGTCAAAATCTTTCTGGTCAAGATCTCTCCGGTCAAGATCTTTTCAGGTCAAGATCTTTTCGGTTAAGGTTTTTCCGGTCAAGATCTTTCCAGTCAAGATTTGTCCGCTCAAGATCTTTCCAGTCAAGATTTGTCCGCTCAAGATCTTTCCAGTCCAAATCTTTCCGGTCAAGATCGTTCTGTGCCATCTTTATTCCTTTCAAGTTTATTTTAAATTCTCTTTTCCGTGCACTCTCTCTTACCTTGGGGTTTCCAGAAAGAGTATTGCCATACATTGTTATCAACTGATTTTCTCATAGTGTCGCGTCTGTTTTGCTCATTTTTTTAAATAATTTTTTTTTAAATTCTAGCTTTTTCATGATCAATACTTATCCAAAGAACGATTCTTGACCACAAGGTCTTTATTATTTGAACATGCGCCCTAATATAACCGACGGACACAGTGTCTAGGTTAAAGGGTGTACCCCTCGCCAAAAGGAGACAAAATGTAATTTAAAAAAAAATATTGAATCTTGTTTATTGCTGACTGCACCTGTTCTTGTTAAACAATTCAACCATAGCGAAATAAAGAGCGCAGGATTCTGCAGTGAGATAAAAGCGCCAGATCACTTCATTCTCAACACGTCTGGAAGTAGATACCTCATTCGTGCTTCAACAGGTCGATAAAATCAAGTCTAGTTACACATTTATAGTTCGATAAACTTGCGGCATCGAATGACATGCACTTAAATATGATGTTGACATCAACTCAATATTTCGAATTTTTTTGTTGTTGAAAGGATCAATTGTAAATCGATCAGGTACATTCCCACAGTTCTACATGCCTTTTTTTTTTAATTTCCACCTGTCTCTCATTTTATTCCCTAGTACACCAGTGATTCTTAACCTGTTTGCTGTCAAGCCTCAATTTTTATTCCAGAAGAGATCTGACTTGTAATGCTACCAACTGTTTTTCTTAATGCTTAAACATTCTCATTCACAGTACACATATATACCTTTAAGATTACAGATCGGAAACGTGTTTGCCTTTTCCATAGATACACTTAACTCAAGAAGATGCACTATTGAACTTTCCTTAATGTTTTACATCTCCGATCTTTCCCCAGAAAATCAATGAACCAATCAAGACACAATTAACATGTTACTACCGGGATGTTGTCCCGTGTAGTCCCCGGGGGTGATTGAAGAGACAACGAAAGGATACTGCATCTTAGCAGGTCGTACAAGGGCACTAATATGAGGTTGGGCACGTGTGACGAGTAGGGTGTATGTGGGTGGATGTAGAAAGTCAGACAACAGTTATACACCACTCGTCTAGCTCACTGTCTAAGGAGTAACTCCCAACAACCATATCAATCTCCGTGAATATATAATATCACAAATAAGTCACAATGGGCGCAGGGCCATTACAAATATTGGAGACATAACAAATCCCGAGTATTATACGATCACACTGATCCTCGGAATAACTACAGCCACAAAATAGGCTACTACATAAATCTTCTGTACAACTCTGGCCCTCTACTAGCGCACTACTATAGACATCCACTTTTCTCTTCACTACGCTCTTCGCTGTCTCCTATCTACTGACTCAACTCTCTGCTAGCTCAACACACTGCTGACCCAACACACATCTCTCTCTCTCTCTCTCTGACTGACCCCCTTTCATTCGCAATCACCAAACACGTGAAAACCTTCCACGCTCCACTGAGCTTCATTCACGCCTAACTACAGCTAGCAGCTTGTCTTGATCTCTGCTCACAACATTGCTTGTAACTAAAATATTACAAGGCAAGCATTCCCAACTCACAACTCACATGACTAATAAACTCCCGCTGGAGCATGGGAACATTCACACATGCAAAATACCCTCAAAGCACTCCGTGACAGCACGGAACTGGCTATCTTGACACGTAAATCATGTTGCAACAGGAGCTACTGCTACACAGGCATATGTGATTGTTTGGTGCAAGCTTCCTGCAAGGTGCCCAGCTGCAGTAGTAGCTCTATGCTCCGTAAGGAGGGCAAAGGGAATTGATGAGGAGGGTGATGAGAGGGACACTATTTGTAGCCTACTTCTGGCATACACGGATTGTCTAATAAAAATTTATCTAGAGCAGCCTTGTGGAAAAGTTTTAAAGCCTAGCGTTACTCAGAGACACTTTACGAGATATCCACAGATCATCGAAAGGTGGAGCTGCATAGCCTTACAATCAGTCACTTGATTTCATAGGTTATCCGTAGATGGCGCTGAGCGACATTTCATTTCATACAAACAGATATACAAAGAAAACTATATACTTGTGGTTCTAAACTATTGAATTTTATCCAGTGAAAATGCAATTGTGTCACGGAATCGCCTCCCCTGCTTTGCAGTAGTGGTCCAACAGTAGCCAAAACTCAAGAGTATCTAATATGCGTCTTCAAAGGTGTTTACCTTTGCTCGAGATTACTCTTGGCAGAGTTGTAAATAGAAGGATAATGATGCTTCTATCTCAAGGGAGGGTTCATAAGATGTTTCAGAAGTCAAGAACAATGCTGCGTTGGGCAGGGCAATTGTTAACTTATATCTGATCCGCCGCCTCTTATGAAGAATAAATCAATTATTAATTTCAGCTCGTTCAAGCCCCCACCCTGATGTATTCAGTGGAATTCTTCTTATTCTGGTATAGCTCTGTTTAGATGTTTAGAGTGTAATTAGTTGTTGTTGTTGTTGTCGATATCCCATAGCTGCTGAGCATGTCTACTCTTGGCAGCCCAATACCATTCTTAGAAAAGTGCAGGTTTTCTGCAGTTGTTTTAATGTTCCATATAGTGAGTTGGTGACTGTCAGAGGTGTCTGTAAATGTTTTTTCCTGGCATTTGTGAGTGATGGACACTCCATGAGAAAGTGTCTGGTTGTTTCATAGGGATGCGAGCAGTGTCTACACATGGGTAGGTGCTGAGGGTTGATACGGTTTAGATGGCTATTGACTCTGGCGTGTCCTGTTCGAAACTGAAAGATAAGACTTTGATTTCTCCTGCTGAGTCTGTTTATGTTGTCGCTGTTTTTTGCCAGGTCATTTCATTAAAGGCATTTTGGCCAGTCGGCCCATTTGCCCATCTGTTCAGCCAGATTTCCCTTGTGTTGTTTCTGATAATCAGTTTTCTCATGCTGCAGGGTCTGTCCTTTTGCTGTTTAGAGGCTCCTCTTTTAGCAAGTCTATCAGCTATCTTATTTCCAGTTAGATCACTGTGTCCAGGGATCCATTGTAGGGTTACATTGATGGAGTAGGCTGTGATCAAGTCGTGAACCGCTCTTCCTATAAGAAAAATGTCTTTGTTTTCATATGGAGTCTAAGTGCTTCCAAAACAGACACGGAGTCACTGAAAATCACTACATCTGATGGTTTTCGTTCCATAAGGTCAAACTGTTGGTGTAGTAATTCAATGGCTGCCTTGATGGCCTCAGCCTCCGCTTCGTAATTTGAACAATTTTCACCACAGGAGTCACAGAACTCATAAGAGGATCCATCCAGATACCATATGCAGACGCCATATTCTGCAACAGAGGTGGTCTTGAAAGCTGAACCATCTGTGTAGGCCTTGATTGCTGATGTTAGGTGTCTGTTTATGATCTCCAAGGCACACGTCTTCAAGACTGTGGGTAGTATTTCCTTGTTGGCCGTTTTATCTATCGGTTGTGTTTTGACAGTTGGTTGAGGGAAGTTCTCCCAAGGGGGTGGTCCAAAGTATTTGTTTTCCAATTCTCTCTCTTGCGGGAGATGGTGTTTATCATTTTCCTCTTTGGCTATGTTCAGGAGAAATAATTGTTTCAGTCTTCGTGTTTGTTTCTAAGTGTCAATAAGTGTTTTGTTTGGGTGGTCTTTCTCTTGTCTCCTGTATCTCTCTACAGCTTCAGTCAGTGCTCTTTTACGCCTGATATGCAGCGGCTCTATATTGGCATATATCTCACATACGGCTGTGGTTGTTGATCTCATACCTCCACAAATTAACCTGAGAGCTTGGTTCTGCACACGGTCCAGAGATGAGATGGTATTAGTACTCACAATGGTCTGGAGGGGAGGTTATAGTCTATCACTGATCTCACATAGCCGAGATATAATTGACGAAGGATTTGTTTATCCGCTCCCATATTTGTATTAGCTATGAGTACAACCTGAGGTTGTAGATGTGTCCATCTAGTTTCAATTGTCTGTCCAGTTTTACTCCTAGATAGACTGGGTACTCCTCTTTTGTTAGTGTTTCCCAACTCAGTTTGATGTTGATAGGTCTTTTTGCTATTTTGTGGCTGCGGGAGAAAGTGGTGTTTACTGTTTTCTGCGTATTGATTTTAAGTTTCCACAGTTCGCAATATACTGACATTGTAAGGAGAGCTCTGTTGATCTTGGCTTTTGCCAGAATGGGATATTTATCAGTAGTCCAGATGGCAAGGTCATCAGCAAACAGCGCCTTCGACACATTCAGATGTTTGGCAAGGTCATTAATGAAGATGAGGAAAAGGGTGCAACTTAAAGGAGAGCCTTGAGGCAGTCCTTCTTCCGGCGATCTTTTCTGTGAAATTGCACCAGCATAGTTGATAGCTATGGTTCTATTTGTTAGGAAGGCCTGTATTCATCTAATCATTTTCCCTCTTATTCCCATTCTTTTCATCTTTAGCTAAAGTCCCTTTCACCAAACTCTGTTGTAGGCTTGCTCAAGGTCGATGAACACAGTATCGTGCTTTTTCCATCTTGAAAGTCATCCATCACATTCTGTGTGAACCTGAAGAGGGTTCATCTGTACAGCACTTACGTCTGAAGCCTGCCTGGTTGTTGTAAAGAAGGTTCCAGCTTTCCAACCACCAGTATAGTCTGTTGTTTACCATTCTCTCGACCTGTTTGCCTAAGCATGAAGTGAGGGATATGGGCCTATAGTTTCTTGGTGTTGCTCGTGGTTTCCCTTTCTTCAAAATGTGGTATGATGGTTGCTGTCAGCCATACATATGGTAACTGTCCCACGTTCTATTGATGAACCACAGAAGTGTCTCTTTTGCCTTTGGCTCTAGTTGACAAATAATCTCATTGTAATTTTATCTGGTCCTGGAGCTTTATTTTTGGCTAGTTTCCGTAGTGCCTTTCTCAGTTCTTGTGGGCTGAACGGATCATCGAACACAGCCATATTGGTCTGATCTATGTTAAGCTTGGATGTGTTCTTTAGGAGCACTTCGTCTAGTTTCTTTCTCTGTTGTGTTTTATTTACACTGGCATAAAAATTGTTGAAGACATCGGCTTTCTTGCTGTTTGATGTTACTTCATCACCACTTCAATCCACCATAGGTGTTGGGTTTGTCTTTTTCTTGCTTCCCTCGAGATTACTCTGGAGTCTCCAAACTTTGTTCTTTAGTTTGTTGCAATTTTCTTTCCAAGTCTCCCGCTTATACTTCTTGGTGACATACCTTACCTTTGCTGTCCACCTGTTGTACTCTGTTTTATTTAGGGTGGTAGGGTATTTTTCAGCCTTCTTTCTAGCCTCTCTCCTCTCTTTGACTGCTTCAGCTAGTTCAGATGTCCAGTAAGGTTTATACTTCTTATGCTTCCCCCTTGGGATGCACCTTTTGGCAGCTCCTTGGATTGTGGTACACATGTTGTTGTATGTAGTATTAATGTTATCAGTTCTAATGATTTGACTGGGCCCAGCGTCAGTTTCTCGGCCGTACCGGTCCCAGTATGCTTTCCCGAAATTCAAGGATGGTTTACCCAGGGACTTCTGCGTCATCTGTGGTGTTAAAATAGTTGTTAAAACAGGGCGGTGGTCACTTCCCACATCTTCTAAGACTTTGATGATACTATTTTCTGCTATGTCAGCTGAAACAAATGTCAGATCTGGTCGGCTGGTCGAGCCGTGTGACCTGTGTAGGAGTGTTGGTGGAGTTTCCAAGTTCTGCAGTATCATTAATTTGGTACTACTGCACAGCTGCTCTACCTCTAGGCCTCTACTGTTAAACCGCCGGTATCCTAGAGCAGGAATGTGAGCATTAAAATCACCAGCTACGACAGTTTTCTTTAGTATGGGCTCAAACTCAGGCAGACCTTTTGATGAGGTCGGGGGACAGTAAATGTTGTGCAGTGTGTACTTGGTGTTATCTTTGCCCTATAGCTTTACTATTTGGTGGTCGATATCCGCCGCAGGGTTGTTGGTTACTGTGGCTTGGGTATTATTTCTGATTAAGGTCATGATGCCTTGGCACTTCAGGCATTCACATTTGTACTGTTTATAACCCATGATGTTAATTTGTCTCCGTGGAAGTATTGTTTCCCGAAGAAGGGCTACAGGTACTTGATGTTAGTGTAGAATTTTTGTAAGCTTGATTGTCTTGTTCTTTAGTACGGCTATATTTAGCTGTAAAATGTTAAGTTTCCCTTTGCTGACTTTTCGCAAGGAGCAGGGGATTTATCTATCTTGCGCGGGCCTTGGTAACCGAGACGACGCTGGGGCTCGTAAGGAATATGTTGTTTGACTGGCATTGGAGGTATTGGGTGTTTGCTGCAGGCATCTCCCTCCCAAAGAATACAATGGGTATGTCTTCCTCCATGAGTATTGGGTTAATTTGTTTGGACACTCACATTTTTGGCTCTAAAGATCACTTCACTTTGAGGGTTTAGGTGGGGTTCACAGAGATGCATTCCCCGCTAGTCACAAGCGCTCATGATGCAGGCCTCATTTCTTCGTTCTGTGGCTGAGCTTGTGCTGTGGCTGTGTCACGTCCTGCATCCTATGCCTTTTTCAAGCACAGTGGTTCTAAATTTCCATTGAGTTTTAGTGGCTTTGCTTCCCGTGTCTCAGGAGTTGGACAAAATCTGACGATGGGTGCAATGTCAGGTCGCATGGCACTCTCGCTGCAGCTGAGACGTTGGGCAGGGCCCGGATCCCTTCTAGGTAAATACCTATATTTTACCATCACCACTTCAGGGTTCTTGGTGAGGTGTATCGTGGATTGGACAGAGAAAGCTTGGTAGGTAAGTAGAGAAGAGAGAAATTAGCATTTAACCCATGAGTGGGGTTTGGGTTGGTGTTGGCCAGAGCATGGTTCAGTCGCCGGTGGGTATTATGCCTGCACCTTAGGAGGGGTCCCGAACAACTCCTGACCCAGTTTCCCCCCCCCCCCCCCAAAGCAAACTCTGTTAAGACGGGGTCACCACGTGAAGGTGTTGCTATGGACATATGCTAGAAGGAGAGGCCATATGCTAGAAGCTTACTACAAGACAGTATCTTCCGCGGCGATCACTGCACCTGGATATGAGAGGGTGTGTGTTCGAGTCAACATCCACTGATGTAGGTGGGACGTCGGGGCCTGAACCCTACAAAGACACCAGTGAAATTAGTAAATTGACTGAGACAAACATGCAGTACATTCAAAATGACTAAATCGACGTAAAATTGGCATATTTACAAATAACAGGTTTAATAATCATTTCGGTTTTAACAAGGTTTTAAAAAAAATGAATAACTATTTATCAGGAAAATTATCATCACTGTGTGATGTAATGAAAGTGTCTAAAAGAGGTAACTTGGCAGCTTTTAGGTGTTAGCTGTCAGTGACGGTTCTGCTCCTTCTGATGGTTTGGTTCTTAGTAGATCTCACTCGGCACTGGTCAAGGTTGTAGGACGCAGCACGTTCCCAGAAGTGTCAGGGAGTGTGTACAAAGTTGGTCCCTCGTCTTTAAGCCCCGTCTGATGATGGTATCTAGCTTCGACTTTAGACCACTTGCTCCCTTCTTGTTCCAGAGATAGTATCCAAATACTGGTAGCACCAACTAGTCTGGTAAAATAATAGAAACAAATACCCTCTGAGTATTGAGTTTCCCAACACATAGTTATGTGTCCCCTTCTTCCTATTCCACCATCCCATCTACCTAAGACGTTACCCTCGATGAGAATTAAGCTTAATCCCTTGAGAGAAAACTTTCTTTACATTTAAATTGAATAGCTTTATATTTACTTTACATTCAAATGAAAAGGTTAATAGTATAGATAAAATATGTTTACATTTACATCTAAACTGGTTGAAAAATGTTCACAATATAGATTGAATATGTTTTCAGTTACATCTACACAGGTTAAAAAATGTTCAAAATATAGATAGAATATGTTTTCATTTACATCTACACTAGTTGAAAAAGCTTGAAAACGTTCATTAATTTTAAAGTGAATATGTCTACATAGACATTTACACTGGTTTTTAATTGTATATATTATAATTAGAATGTATATTATTTCTTTCACATTTCCCTCCATACTCCATATGGAACTTGGGACTACTTATGCTTTTAGTTCTCTTTAAGAAACTAGCGATAAAGCAGGTCCTTTAAAATGCTCCAACAAAGTCCAGTCTGATAAATGGAATTCTTATTCTAACTTCTAGCAGTCTGGTGGTCGTCTTGGCAAGCGATTCTCACAGTGAACTGGACTTGCAAAAATGTCAGATTATATTGCCTGTCTTCCTCCGCATATGTTTTTTACGATGCTAAGCAGAGCGCCAATCGATTCATACATGCATGTTTTGTGGGGTAATTCAAAATTATTTCCGCATGAAATTCTGTGCGTGATACAAAAAGTCACCTCTCCTTTTTATGGCAATAAAACATCCGATCCGCAATCGGCAATGCTTACAAATAACTTCTTACATCTGCCTGGACTATTACAACATTTCCGCTCAGGTGTGTCCGACTGATAAGTGCGTGTCTGTAATCTATCCACAGACAGGTAATTTATCGTCCGGTACGCCTTATCAATGCCTAACCAAAGTCGCTGGGGCGATTTTAGTGCTAATTTGTAGTCTGATGTCGGCCACACTCGATATTAACCAACATGATTGTCGGCTTTCCCAGCAGGAAGGAACTGGTAATCAAACAGACATGACGACTTAACACTGAGAGGAGTGTAAGAATGTTTAAAAACACAAAATATCTGCTACGTAGCAGAGAAAGAAAAAGGTGCCGACCACTGAAAAGCACGCAATTAGTCAGTACAACAAATATCAAAATACGGCCGTAGTGGACAAGAGAGCGAACCAAACATTATATGACAAATTGACATATATTTTCTAGGATGCACTTCATACCTCTCCTGTAACTTCTCAGCATCTGCTCACGGAGGTGCAACGAAGGACGGCCTTAGAGCATTCGGACCCCGGGGCGAATTTTTTTATGTCCGCACCTTCCCCCACCCTTTTAACCGCGAAAGTTAATTAAACTCTACTAGAATATTTAGTAAGATTCGTCATTAAAATTACAGATCAGTTTTAGAAATGTGTTACGGACAAAAAAAAAATGACATTGCATTGGGCTTAAGGGCGAAAGCCCTAACGCCGCTGGAATATTAACAACAACAACAACAACAACAAATATGACAACATGTAAAACAGATTGTAATAAATATATCACTTTATTGTTTACTGTTTTCGAATACAAGATTTACACTTGGTGCTTTCGTTGGGGCGAATTATGCCACAGCTGGGAAAAAAAGTTCTAGCTTCTTGGCGAATAAATCTGTCGCTCTGGCGCCCTTTCTCTCTAAGCGTCCAGGGCTGTCGTCTATAAGGTCGGCCCTGGGCGCGCGCTCCACAGGTTAAGAAGCCCTTTTCTACACATTTTCATCCTTGAAAAAGAAAGCAGTAATCTCATCCCGCTCAAAATTTTTTCGATAATTTGCAGCATCGAATAATTTGAATGATTTGCACTTAACTTGAACTTTATTCTTGAGTACACTTTTATCGGCAAACTTTTTTTTTTTTACTGTATTTTTTTGGTTAGCATTTCCCCTGGGAGACATCCCAATAATGTAGCGGATATGGAACTATTTTCCCCCGGCGTAACACCAACAAAACGGGCAGTACTTCAGCTAACACGGCACCGATAAGGAATATATGCCGTCTGCCTAGTTCGTGAGATAGGCAGCTTATTTCATTCAGCCGAGTACGTCATGTTATAGAGGGGGGAAAAAATTGAATTTTGGATCGGTTATGCAAATTGTGACTAAATCCGAGACAATTTTCAGGCTGTGGCAATAACTGACGCTGGGGTGATACATACCTATCATTTTGGACCCAAAATGGAAGACAAAGGTCAACTCGACCGACGCAGGGTAGTGTAAACATTGAAGTGAGAGTGCAATGTACGCGAATGGTGGAATGTTTGGCTGAGTTGACAACTAGACTGCACACACACTCACTCAGCTGGAAGTCAATGACATGGACGACTGTGGACGTTCTCTATGGTTTAATAAGGACGCACACTCGGACATCACGATTATAAGCACAGTACAGGTTGACACAGCAAATCATTAAGTACTTGGATAGTAGGTGGCAACATCAGACATATTTCATGTAGCATATAAATACAATGGGCGATATAAGTCAAGCATTCAATGTTCTGGTGGGCTATCGCCTCATACTTCAACTGACTGAACGCGTCAGTGAAAATGAATATGTAAACATCAATAATGGTTCACTGATCGAACCTTTTCTTGGCTAAGTTTTCTTGAGTTGTACATTCATCGAAAGTTCATAGCAACCATGTTCAACCACAGTAGTGGGTTTTCCATAATAGGAAGATCTCTGCATCATCGTCCGATAATAAGAGTTGTTTTCTGTTCTCTTGACAATGATCCGTTGTGGTAACGGGAATTCAAAATGGCTACCTCCTTGAGTTTCACTCACCCAGGAGGATAAATGATGAGCCGAAATTAATTCAAAATCTGAACATAAATGTTCTCAATGGGTTTCCATACAGTTCTGAAATCTATAAGGTTGCTTCATGAAAAATACCTTAGAGCTGTTGGATAACCTGTCATCTTCATCATCATTCAAACAATCCTAGCTGTACGAAGATAAGCTTGCCCTCTAGGCCTAGCAAAACAGAGTTCATCAAAACAAAGGGTCTGGTATTACCTTGATTTAGGAATAAACACAATATAGAACATTAGGAGAATCTTTGACCATATTATCTTGCAGAGACACTATCTCCTTCCTAAAAATCATTCACAGAGATCACTTTTCAACATCCCTAAAGGACCAGCCCTGAAACACACCGCCATGACATCAGGCAGTTTTCGTCGACTCCTTCGACACATGCGTAAAAAAGCCTATTCACCCCTTAGCGTCAGACCGAGAAATAGGCCGACATAAAAATACAAAAATATACGATATAAGACCGAATCTTCTTAAATAGACACGGAATACATATATGTCCGGGCCATAAACATTATAAGCAAGACCAATTTGTTTTCTGGCCAACAAATCAGAAATGACATAGACCTAGCATTCATACGCTAGATCGATATTCAAGAGAGATCACCCATACAACAAAAGTATAAATTAATCATGGGTAGTCTAACTTTGACCGAGAGAGCAATTCTTTTCATATCAAATAGTCATACTGTTTCCTACGTTCCTACCTACAGTAATCCGTGCGTCGCATAATTCCATACAAAAGAATATGTGCGCAACAATCGTGTGGCTCAAATATCGTGTGGCTGGAAAACATAAAAAAAGAACAAAAACAACAATCAAGTGCGCTTGTTTAGAAGGCAAGGATTACAACGGTATAACGAGATCACTAATGTGGAACTGATGACAAGATCACAAATGTGGAACTGATGACAAGATCACTAATGTGGAACTGATGACAAGATCACTAATGTGGAACTGACGACAAGATCACTAATGTGGAACTGATGACAAGATCACTAATGTAGAACTGATGACAAGATCACTAATGTGGAACTGATGACAAGATCACTAATGTGGAACTGATGACAAGATTACTAATGTGGAACTGATGACAAGATCACTAATGTAGAACTGATGGCAAGATCACTAATGTGGAACTGATGACAAGATCACTAATGTGGAACTGATGACAAGATCACTAATGTGGAACTGATGACAAGATCACTAATGTAGAACTGATGACAAGATCACTAATGTGGAACTGATGACAAGATCACTAATGTAGAACTGATGACAAGATCACTAATGTGGAACTGATGACAAGATCACTAATGTAGAACTGATGACAAGATCACTAATGTGGAACTGATGACAAGATCACTAATGTGGAACTGACGACAAGATCACTAATGTGGAACTGATGACAAGATCACTAATGTAGAACTGATGACAAGATCACTAATGTGGAACTGATGACAAGATCACTAATGTGGAACTGATGACAAGATCACTAATGTGGAACTGATGACAAGAACACTAATGTGGAACTGATGACAAGATCACTAATGTGGAACTGATGACAAGATCACTAATGTGGAACTGATGACAAGATCACTAATGTGGAACTGATAACAAGATCACTAATGTGGAACTGATGACAAGAACACTAATGTGGAACTGATGACAAGATCACTAATGTGGAACTGATGACAAGAACACTAATGTGGAACTGATGACAAGATCACTAATGTGGAACTGATGACAAGATCACTAATGTGGAACTGATGACAAGAACACTAATGTGGAACTGATGACAAGATCACTAATGTGGAACTGATGACAAGAACACTAATGTGGAACTGATGACAAGATCACTAATGTGGAACTGATGACAAGATCACTAATGTGGAACTGATGACAAGATCACTAATGTGGAAATGATAACATGAACACTAATGTGGAACTGATGACAAGATCACTAATGTGGAACTGATGACAAGAACACTAATGTGGAACTGATGACAAGATCACTAATGTGGAACTGATGACAAGATCACTAATGTGGAACTGATGACAATAACACTAATGTGGAACTGATGACAAGAACACTAATGTGGAACTGATGACAAGAACCGGACTGTGGAACAAGAGGATGAGAAGACGACGCTAGAGATGGATGGGACAAACACAGTGAGGAAATGTTTTGTTAGCTTTAGAAGGTAGCTCTTGGTCTGGGAATCCCGAGGTTAAGAGAGGTAGACGGAGACCAAGGAAGACATGGAGAAGAGAACTGGTGGCAGACGTGAACGATGGCCGTGAAGGAAGACATGGAGATATGTTGAGCTGATGGCTCGGGACAGAAAGACTTAAGCATACGTTTGTTGAAGGACTTCGCTTCTGGGGGTGGGGTGGGGGGGGGGGTTGTTTGAGTGACCACGCTTCTGGGGGGTGGGGGCTGAAGGGTTATGATGATTATAAGATATAACATTTTAAGGCGCATTCTTAAGATGCGAAAATGCCTCATTTTAAGGTTCGCCATTGCACGGTGTACGATGCACCATTTTAAGTTACACCATTTTAAGATACATGATTTTAAGATAGAACTGCTTCAGAATGCATCATTTAAAAATACCATTTTAAGATGCAACATGCTAATAGACACCATTTGAAGATCCACCATTGTTTAAGATATACAATTTTAATGCAGCATCGTTTTAAAATTGCACCATTTTAAGATGGAACCATTAAAAAATACAATGCTAAGACGCAGCATGTTAATTTACACCATTTGAAGATGCATCATGTTCTAGATACACCATTTTGAGATAAAGCATTTTAAGATACACCATTTTAAGATGCCTCGAGAGGCGTTGTAAACCAGGTGTTCATGGTTCAAACCCGGGCGTCGGCGTTTGAAGAAATGTTTACGGCCGAGAATTTGACTGAATAGCCTGAACGGCTCCTGTGATAAACCCTCTGTGGATGGGAAGGAGCGAAGCTCCTGACCGGGTTGGAAGGAAAGTCCTCAGGTTCCCCAGCCTCGCAATGACATGTCATTGGGCCGAAGGGCTGAAAGCCTAAGTGCCGCTGGTTAAGGAAAAAAAAAAAAAAAAAAAAAAAAAAAAAAATAAGATGCCACATTTTAAGATGTCCACTTTTGAAAATACTATTTTAAGAAGCACCATATAAGACGCACTATTATAAAATGCAATATTTTGAGATGCACCATTTTAAGAAACACCATTTTAAGACGCACGATTTTAAACAACCAGGATCTCAATGCATGTATTCTTTGTATATGACATATAATCTTTGTATATGACATGTAATATTTGTATCATTTCTGTATATAACATATGACATGTAATCTTTGTTTATGACATGCAATCTTTGTCTTTGACATGTAATCTTTCTATCATCTTTGTATATGACATGTAATCTTTGTATCATCTTTGTATATGACATGTCATCTTTGTATACGACATGTAATCTTTGTCTATAACATGTAATCTTTGTATATGATATGTAATCTATGTATATGACATGCAATCTTTGTTTATGGCATGTAATCTGTGCATATGACATGTAATCTTTGTATCATCTTTGTATTTGACATGTAATCTTTGTATCATCTTTGTATTTGACATGTAATCTTTGTATCATCTTTGTATATGACATGTAATCTTTGTATATGGCACGTAGTCTTTGTATCTGACATGTTGTCTTTCTATATGACGTAGTCTTTCTATATGACATGTAATCTTTGTGTATGACATGTCATCACAGTATTAGGCTAACCTCCGCATGTCCGTGTTTTACAATGTAAAGAACCAAAGTAAATATTTATGTGGTTAAAAAAGTATTTTTACTATTTGTTTTCTAGTCAGGGCCGGATTATCCATTAGACTAAGTAGGCTGAAGCCCAGGGGCCTGCAGCTTTTGGGGGTCCCCGTGCATAAATTAAAACGATTAAAAAATGCATAGACAGTAAACATAATACTAATAAACATTAATAAAATATAGTTACTAATAAAAGAGGTAAGCAATGTTATCAAACTAACAAACCAGTCTGTTAATAACTGTATTATATACCATCACCATGTTAAGGGGATGAAAAAAATATTAAAATTATTGTCTATTAGATGAAAGGGGGGGGGGGGGCTTCTTGGCTTAATCCGGCCCTGTTTCCAGTGCCTAAAATAATATTTTTTTCGTATATGCCAAAACCATATTGACCTGGTCATAAATATCACATATATCATTTTTTAATGTAGCTAGGAACCTTCTATTGGCAGACTGATTACAACACCGGTCTCTTGCGGCAAACGTGGCGTCACGCTGCAGTCAGCCCAACTGTAAATGGGTACCGGACTCTGCTCTTCAGTTAGTGTCGTAGATTTTTGATAGGGGAATTAAGACTTGGGTTGGTCCCTTCTGAATAGATTCGAATGAGTGATAGCCCCAGTGAGAGATGATAGTAGAAATAGATTTCCACGAGTGAGATGGTAGAAATCAATAGAGGCTGTCTCTGAAATCGAGAATCTTTTCTCTCTTTTATCCTATCTTCTACAACAGATCTAGAGGAGTCAGACAGTCTATTGACTACATATATTAATATATATATATATTACCACTCACGTGCACACACACAATTTGACGACATGTAGACGCACACACGTGGGAAAACTATAACAAATGATTATACAAATAATTTGGAACGAGCTGACCAACGCGCTGATTAAGTTCAAGAGAAATTTTAATTATCATCTAAAATCCCATCACAACACATAAAGTTACATCAAAGCATATACAAATAGTCATAAAGTCAGAAAAGATGCTACAAGAATGATAGACCCACAGTATGATCTTATCCCTCAAGGTATGCCCACAGTCCTGTTAGAAGAAAGTGATAGCCCCAAGGAATCAAGGATACATTAGCGGTAATCTAATGATTTTCCTTTTTTAAAGGTATGAACAGACTTAGATATTAGTATGATCTATCCTAAGGAAAAGTATCTTGTTTGCAACAAAACTTGCCTAAATAAATTACAAAGTGGGTGAAATTTGGTATATCATAAAAAAAGAGTCACTCGTTCCTGCTTTCTCTCGGTTCATTCATCAGGGCCCTGTCGTGCATTTCTCACTTTCTTACCCTATAGCTTGCTGTTGTTCGCCGTCTGGCGCACGTTATGACACAATCTGTTTTATCGTTTGGTGAAGCGGATACCCAGCTCTGCAGATCTTTGTTTCATCCAATTTGTCCGGTGAGCGTCCTCTTCAGGCGATGATTTTGTTCAGATTTTAAGTTAGTGTAACTTTATCAGTTCAGGTATGCGGGCTCACAGGATCAGAATCACGAGGTTTCCACTACTTAGGAACAATGTCAGGTTTGTAACTTCGATCAAAAGGTAAAATTCTTGGTCACTCCACAATGAGTAAAAATTGTCGGAAAAAGTTAATGTTTGTAATCTATTACTTGCCACACGGGCTAAATGTACTTGAGATTTTTCTCTGAAAGAATTAAATCAGGCTCGATGGGCCCGTTACTTCTTTAAAATCTTTAAAGTTCTTGTAAAGGTTATGCACCAAGTCCTTTAAGGAAAGAATGTTTAGTTCTTCTCAGATATCTCTGTACTTAACGCTGGCAAAGTTTGGGTTAACCCCAGTTTTCTTCACTTAATAGAGGAGAAAACACATATAAAATAATTATACATACTATGTACTCGTTATAACTTACATTTTAAACTGCAAGCGTACAGGTTGACTTATCATTTAAAACTTCCCGTGAAATAAGTTATATTCATAAAATCAGTCAACATGAATTAGGAATACATACGTATCCCGTCAATACTCACTGATGTAGCATTTCAGTTATAAGTTAATTTTAAAAAAAATTCTCGTCTGATTATTTAGCAGTTAAATTTAATTCCTTATAGCTACCTGGTTTTAAGCTAGAAATTATAGTTTATTCTGCTTTCCACTGAAACACGTCAGCTAGAGAATATAACAGACTTATAAATTAAGCACTCTGCACACAAATCTAACTAGTGAAATATGAAATAAGCGATTTAACACTTTAAACACTTCTCAAAATACTAGATATCTAATATATAATATTTACCTCCGCACAGAACTACAGATTAATACCACGAACTAGAATCATTCAATATAATAGTAGTCTAGAACTCGGCAAAATTGCCCAGAAACTAAAGACTTTTCAATACACAAGATATTTCTTCTAGCCTGGCGATCTGTCTACTGCAGATTTAGGAGTACGAATGAAATCTAGTTTCAAACTCTGGTTAATATCTTAAACCAGATAAAGGACGCACTATTTCGCAAATCCGAAATAGTCTCCCCTTTCCTAACACTTCACATTAGCTCAGACCCTGCCACAACCTGCCAAAACGCGTCTTAGCGCCTCACACGACATGTGGCCGTTCTGAGCGATGCATGAGTGTCATATCACACTTCAAGAACTCAGCCCAAGAAACGCTGTGTCAGGTGAAAAACGTAGACGGCATGTCTCATTCTTGCGCCGTGCAGATGTCGGTTATCACACCTCACGCCGGAGAAACGTTCGTGTCAGGTGAAAATGCTAGCCAAATGTCTGCTTCTATGTCTGAGATAGATGAATATTCACAGTTTCTCGTCTGACTGACATCTACGTAATAGAATGCGTATCAGTATGAGAAAGAAAAACGGTAAAGTGAGAATGGGAAAGAAAATATTTTTCGCAAACGAACGAATGCGAAAAATACAGGAAAAGGATAAAAGAGCGATAATAAAGTAAAGGACACGGGTAGAAAAAGAAGAGAATATAGAAAATTTATTGATCATAATCTCTATGCGACAGTTAGTGACGGCGAAGGCAGAAAGGAAGGAAACTGGTCACGCCATGTTTCGAAGCTGGACCTAGTATTGTGAAGACTCTTCACTCCCCTACCGCAGTATCTGCTATGGGACAACCCTAAAATATATTGCTGACTCGACTGTCCCATTCTGCATACATGGCTAAACTTTCGTAGTTGGGACTGTTCTACTTGGGTCTGCAGGGGCTGGGTTTTTAGGCCATGTCGTATCGTCTGGTTGCGGACCATGCCTTTTCTTGTTACTTCAACCACTTTCCTAAGATACCTCATTTCTGAGGTTTGGATGAAAAACAAACAAACATAAACTAAAAATTCTTCAAACATGTATACAATTTAGCCATATTCTCACTTCAAACATATAGAAAATTAAGTCATATTCTCTTTTCAAACATATATAAACATTTAGCCATATTCTCATTCAAAACGTCTATAAAATTTAGCCATATTCTCATTTCAAACAAATATAAAATTTAGCCATATTCTCATTTCAAACATACATAAAATTTAAACCATTTTCTCATTTTAAACATATTTAAAATTTAGGCATATTCTCATTTCAAACATATATAAAATTTAGCCATATTCTCATTTCAAACATACATAAAATTTAACCATTTTCTCATTTTAAACATATTTAAAATTTAGGCATATTCTCATTTCAAACATATATAAAATTTAGGCATATTCTCATTTCAAACATATATAAAATTTAGCCATATTCTCATTTCAAACATACATAAAATTTAACCATTTTCTCATTTTAAACATATTTAAAATTTAGGCATATTCTTATTTCAAACATATATAAAATGTAGCCATATTATCATTATTTATAAATCCATCGCGAACGTAGACGTTTGTGACGGCATTGCCTCCCCTGCTTTACAGTAGTGGTCCATCAGTTGCCAAAACTCAAGAGTATCTAATATGGGCTTCAAAGGTGTCTACCTTCGCACAAGATTACTCTTGGCAGAGATGTAAATAGAAGAAACAAAACGCTTCTATCTCCAGGGAGTTTTCAGAAGATATTCAGAATAAGCGAGAACAATACTCTTAGGCTGAGTATGTTAACTTTGTAATTCTGCCGTCACTTTTTTGAAGGATTTAAGCACGTATTAATTTCAGCTCGTTCATGCCCCCACCCCTGATTTACTCAGTGAAATTCTATTATTTTAGTATAGCTCTGTTTAGAGTGTGTGTAGTAAATTGACTGAGACAAACATGCAGTAACTTTAAAATGATTAAACCAAAGTTGAATTGGTATAATTACAAATAACAAAATTTAATAATCACATAAGTTTTAACAGTTGGAAAATAATATGAACAGTTATGGATCAAGAAAACTTATCATCACGGTCGTTATTGATTGTGAAATGTTAAAAGAAGTTCAAGTGGCAGCATAGATTTGAACTTAGCTGCCAATGACGGTTCTGCTCCTTCTTATGGGTTGGTTCTTTTCACACTGCTCACGCTTGTCTCTGGTCAAGATTGTCTGGTGCAGCTCGTTTCCCAGAAATGTCAAGGAGAATCTTCCAAGTGGGTCCTTCGTCTTTTATAAAGCTTACGCCATTGTTACCTTCTTGTTCCAGAGATAGTACTTTCTGCTGTTACCACCAATAACTATGGTAAAAGAATAGACCGAAACGCTCTTCTGAGTATGGCGTTTTCCACCCCATAGTTATGGGTTCCTAACTTCCCATACCACCATTCCATTTAATTCAGAATTTACCCTCGATGAGAATTAAATTTAATCCCTCGGGATAAACTTTCTTTACATTTAAATTGAATTGCTTTGTCTTTACATTACATTTAAATAATACAGATAGAATGTGTACATTTACATTTTCACTGATTGAAAAGTGTTCACAATATAAATTGAATAGGTTTTCATTTATGTTTAAACTGGGTTGAAAAGTTTGAAACTTTCATTAATTTTAAACTTAATATTTTTACATAGACATTTACACAGGTTTAAAGCTTGAAAACTTACATTAATTTTAAAGTGAATATGTTTATATGGACATTTTCACTGCTTGGAATTGTAAGTATTATAATTAAAATGTACATCATTTCTTTCATCTTTCCCTCCCTGCTCCATATGGAACCTGGAACTACTTTATGCTTTTAGTTCTCTTTACGAAAGCAGCAGTAAAGCAATCACTAGCCCGTGCAGTGGTGGTTCATGAATCTTCATTCTGTACGCTGAGGTTGCCAGCTTCAAATGACTTTGACATCCACTAACGAGTTTCACACTTTAAAATTCACATGGTAATATATATATATTAACGACACCCCAGACGCGTGTAAGAGGTCGGTTCAAGTCTCTTTTATGCATCTGAGCAAAACGTCTGGGAGCCAGGATTGGCGTAAGTTGTGATTTACATTTCATATTTTATTACTAACATGTGAACTAACATATATATATATATATATATATATATATATATATATATATATATATATATATATATATATATATATATATATATATATATGTTAGTTCACATGTTAGTAATAAAATATGAAATGTAAATCACAACTTACGCCAATCCTGGCTCCCAGACGTTTTGCTCAGATGCATAAAAGAGACTTGAACCGACCTCTTACACGCGTCTGGGGTGTCGTTAATTTAATATGTTCCATCTCTGACTTCGTGCGTGGTCCTTCTGTTTCTTCAGTCCAGGTTTCCTTATTTAATATGAAAGAGTTTTCCTGGGCTCTGAAAGTCCGTCCAAAGTTCTCCAATAAAAGGTATGTTAAGAAAGAATTCTGAATTCTAAATCTTCACTGTAGCAAGGTCTGGTATCTTGGCGAGCGATTTCTCAAGTGAAATAGCTTGAGAAAATGGTCAGATTATATTCCATGTCTTCCCACGCATTTGCTATGCGCGCCTCCAAGGATCAGCCAATCTGATTTAAATCTTTTGCATGACTCAGCTAATGCAAAATTTCTAACATTACTTTTCTGAAAATGAGTTGTAAACAACCGCTTGCCTTTGGGTCCAAACTTACGAACATGTCCAAAACCTCATATAACAACGTGTTCCCAATGTAACAAACATTACTTTATCAGAAAGTAATCTCTTATCTGTGTATGGCCATCAGTTGTCTCCCCGTATTCCAAGCTTTGGTGATGAGCGCACCCGTATCTTATCAGTGATTAAACACTGCGCTGAGGCGATTTACGTGTTAATCTGTGTACTAATATCCGCTGCGCCCACGATAGCCAACATGGTTAGGTCGCTGCCACTTCTTGCAACGTAGGGAGAAATGGATAAGAGTCAGACATGTTTACTTATCCCTGAGAAGGTTGTAAGAAGGAAAATACATAATTGTTGAAGGACTTTCGTGTGGGGTTACTGGTTGTGTTGCCTGAATTCTGATCGTGCTAATGTTCTTACGCGAATGGGGTGAACCTCACCTTCGGTTTGTCGTAATGCCTGAACTTGGCATCAAGATGTAAACAACTGTTCATCTTATTAACTCAGCAACTTGACATAAAATACGTAATTCATAAGGTTGAATGGTGTAACGTGATTCAACGAATAATGCCTCCGGTTCGAGTCCTTCACAATTTAATATGGATTACACACATACATAAACAGTTCAATTCACACACGAGGTACATGCATCAATCAATCAATAGCGTAGACTGCTGTTTTACGTGTCAATGTCCGTTTAAGGATACAATGCAGTAATTGTCGTCAGAACATCACAGCTATATGCACGCGCAGATAGAATGGCTACCTGCCGACAGTGAGACTGTGAGTCTAATTACTTCGTATAAAGTAGACGATTATCTTTCTCCTTCCAAGGATTTAGTTAATCACTAACCTCCATAAGTTTCCTCTCTCGTAGAGTTCTAGGACTGACCCTGGTCCTGCATAAATACACATATAAATGGCTATATCATGCCATTAATTTGGAAGGCTAGAAAAACGCAGCTATTCAGCTTGACGGTCAAGTAACAAAGGGTAGCGTCTCCTAGTTACCGACTGTGACCCAAACAACGCTAGACACGTCATAATCGATCGTGTATGGAGCGTTCAATAATTGAAACATCTATCGCAATATATTAAATGTCTTAACCTTTACAATTGCACGTCTGCTAACCTTTAGCAGACGGCGTTAATAACATATACCGTAACAATTCCCTGTACACCGGGGGGAAAAAAAATCGATAGATTTTTTTTCAAGATCTATCCGACTTAACAATTTTTCAAAAAATTTAACACAATTGTGACATATGGCCGACGATGTTCTGAGTAGAACCGTGTCGCGGTCATGTCAACTAACTATTTGTCATAGTCATCTAACATTAATCATATTATATATCAATATTATGCATATTATTATATCAACTAAATAAAATGTGTAATGTCAATAGTGAATGATAGAATTAAATTAAAGTAAGGTCTGTCGTATTAGTATGTCATATAGGAATTAATTTGACTAATTAAAATTAAATTAATTAATTAAACTAAGAGTTAAATTATTAAGATTCTAATGTAACACGATGTTATGAGAGAAGAAAAGACAAATAAGTGAGAAGAAATAGAAAGAAATTCGAATATAAGTTTAACTTAATTGTGTGTGTTAAGTGTTAGTGAATAATAACTATCTAATTTAACTAACTAAATAACGTATAGGTACATTAAAAAAAAATATTAATCTAATACTTGTGTGAGATTTATTTTCTCTTTTCATAATTTCTTCTTTTTATATTTCGTTCTCTTTTTTTGTTCTTTCATTTCATTTTTTTCTCACATTTCATTTTATTGATATTAATTCAATTAAGAAGTTAAGTTAACTAATTAATTAGTATAGGATATGATGATCCATCCGTAGTCCTGATCCTGATGAATTCTTTTAGACAAAGTGTTGAAGCATTTACGTCGGACAGAAATGTCAATTATCCTAGGATCCAAGAATTAAGTGCACATAGGATAATAAGTTGGACTTGTCGTCAGATATTGTTCCATGATTGTTGAACGAATATTCATATATTGTGTATGGACGTTAGACGAAGTTTCAATGTCAATATGTATACCTTGATTGTCTTTAGTTCAATTCTGTGATGCATATAGTGTTTATAATTATTAAATTGAAGTCAAGGTTAGTTCCCTTATAGTTGATACTTCGTTCTATCCAATGTAGTGATGATTGACGTAGTTTAGGAATGTCAATGTTGATTATTCGTCGTCAATAGGATTACGTGACAACGCATCCGCCACAATGTTTTTCAGTGCCAGGAATATGTTCAATGGAGAATTCAAATGGCTGCAGGATGATCGCGTATCTGGCGAGTTTTGGACTTTTGTGGTTTGATCTACGCAAAGATGCTACAGCACGCTGGTCAGTCTGAATGGTGAATGGAGCACCAAGCAAGAACTTTTCCAGTTTTGTGATTGCCCATATAACTGACAAAAGTTCCTTGTCCACTGTGGAATACTTTGTTTCTGCCGGCTTTAGCTTTCTTGAAATATATAATGTAGGATGTAGAACGCCATCATGGTTCTGGAGCAGGCATGCACCGATGCCGTAGTTACTAGCATCTGTTCGTAAGAAAAATCTTTTGGAAGCATCGGGAAGTCTTAAAATTGGTTCATGCGAAAACAAATTTATAATTTTGTTGAAAGTTTCATTGCATATACCAGTCCATGTCACCTTCACCGGCATGTCTTTTTTTAACAATGAAGACAATACAGCCGTGATGGATGACAAGTTTGGTATGAATCTACTGTAATATTGAACAAGTCCTAACAAACTCCTGACCTGTTTCTTCGTCTGAGGAACTGCTATGTTTTAGAATTTTGGAGACCGTACTAGGTAACGTTCGGATATATCCCGCTCCAATGATATGTCCCAAAAAGGTTATCTCATTACACGCGATCTGCACCTTTGTAGGTTTAGCAGTTAGATGATAATTCCTTAGAGTGTCGAAAACATATCTAAGTCCCGAAACATGTTCCTCAAACGACGAACTAAACAAGCATATGTCGTCAATATACGTAATAACGTCTAATCTACCTGATAAAATTTGTCGCATCAGGCGAATGAAGGTAGCTGGCGCATTAACAAGCCCAAAAGGCATCACATTCCACTGGTATAGACCTTGTGGAGTGGAAAATGCGGTGTAGTACTTAGCCTTTTCGGTCAGTGGTATCTGCCAATAACCTTTAGTTAAGTCTATCTTACTAAATATAGTTGCGTTGGATAGACGTGGCAGTAAGTCGTCGATAAGTGGATGTGGTTCGCTGTCAACTATAGTCTTAGCATTTAATTTTCTATAGTCAACACATAGTCTGATGTTATTGTCCTTCTTCCGGACAATCACTAATGGAGAAGAGAATGGCGAATTACTAGTCTCAATGATTCCCAGAGACAACATCTGTTCAAGTTCCTTAGTAGTTTTAGCAAGGAAATGTAAAGGAACCGAATAGGGATGTACACGAATAGGTGTATCGTCATTGAGAGTAATGTCATGACTGATAGCCGATGTGCGACCCGGGACGTCGGTCAACACATCTGGATAAGATTGTAAGAGATTAGCAATCTGTAGACGCTGTTGCGGTGTAACCGTTGAAGAGATGGTTACATCCCGCCAAGATTCAGTAGGTTGAACTACTGGTACCGGTAACGGTAACTGTACCTCAGGAAAAGAAGATTCTTCTTCCTGGATGACGGATAAGTTGGAATAATAACAAGTAGATACTGTGTTGTCATCTAGTTCATGGAAAATTGACTGTAAGTGTTCAGGACGTGTATGAAATTGCTTGAGCATGTTAATATGAAATATCTTTTTGTGTCCCTTGATATCTAAGACGTAATCAACGTCGGAAATTTTATCAATGACTTTGTAAGGACCATTCCAAGATATCAATAATTTATTGTTATTGTGAGGAAGTAACACATAAGCCTCATCGCCTGGGAATAATTGGCGTAATCGTCGAGACCTATTTTGTAGAGATCGAGCCTTAGCTTTTGCAGCCTCAGAAGAAGCTGTTGCCAACTGGCAAGACTCAATAATGTTCTTCCGAAGATTAATCACATACTCGTAAGATGACTGAGTGTCCTGAGTCATCTCCGCGTCAATTAATAAGTCTTTTATTAGTCCCATAGGACCTCTTGGGGGAGCACCAAAAACTAATTCAAAGGGAGAGAAGCCAGTTTGTTCATGCGGTACCTCCCGATAAGCAAATAGAACAGCTGGGAGTGCTCTGTCCCAGTCATGAGGGTGCTTAACAGTAACCTTATGTAGTAGTTGTTTAAGTGTACGGTTAAGTCTTTCAACTGCACCATTACTCATAGGATGATAAATACTACTTAAATTCCTATCAATGTTCCAGGTTTTCATGACTTCCTTCATGGTGTCAGATATGAACTGTGACCCATGGTCTGATAAAAGTTTTCTAGGAAACCCTATTCTAGAAAAGATGAGATGTAGTGCATCAGCTACATCTGTGGTAGTGGTGGTCTTTAATGGGATAGCTTCTGGCCATCGTGTGCACAAATCAATGCACGTAAGGACGAATCTATGTCCTCTGGCCGATGGTAGCAATGGACCAATAATATCTATGGCCATCTTGTCAAACGGTCTTACTGAGATATCGCAAGCCTGAATAGGCGCCGTGTGAAAAGCTCCACGTGCTTTCACTTCTTGGCATGTAGTACAGGAACGTACATACTGCGAAATATCTCTTGACACTCCTGGCCAAAAGAATGAAGACAGTACTCGAGATCGTGTTCGAGTATATCCCATATGTCCAGCACACTGTGAGTCATGCGCATGTTGAAGAATGTACCGTCTAAAAGTATACGGGACCATAACTTGTTGTTTCATTTGTGATTTGTCATTAAAACATCTAATCAATGTCATTTTTAATAACAAACCAATGTTTGTTATTATTACCTGAGGATAGATTGTCAACTTTATCAACCAGCTTAAAAAATTTTTTTTAAAGATTTATCCTCTTTTTGTTTGGTTGCAAATGTTTCCCTGTCAATAGGTGAATTGACTACAAATTCCTCTTGGTTGTCTACATCCATTTTATTATCACCAACTTTCTCCATGAGTTGAGTCTGCGCTCTAGTCGTCACGGCGTTTCCAGTGCATAGGTTATGTTTCTCCCATTCTATGATCTCATCTGGAGTACAATCTTTACTGCCGTGTATACGACCAACCATCAGATCAGCAATAGGCTTTTTTAGCATACATACTTTTACATTCCCTGTGAAAAAGGGTGTTCTAATATGAACAATAGCTGTGGGGTAAAACTCAATAGTTCCACCAAATGTCATGCAGCGGACGTATTCTCCTGTCGCACAGCTAGGATGTACCAGCGACTGACGTACACCAATCGTCGTGGATCCTGAATCTCTCAGCACTGAGACGACGGATCCATTAACGATTCCCCTGTTAAAAATTAGTAAGCCTGTTCCATCGTTGACTGCAAGACCTACCTCTGGTGTAATATGTCCGCAGTTAAGCACTGTTTCTTTCGCCTTCTGAAAAATAAGATTGCATTGTTGGCAACTATTTGCCACATTATAATTAATAGCAAAACATGCAGCAGAAGACTGTGTTGTATTATTGTCAAGTGGGACCTGAGCTATAGGGGTAGTATTATTTGTAACTGCCGCCCCTGTATTATGGTTGTAATGAGATGATCCCCGAGAATGAGATCGATTCCGAGTATAATTGTTAGAATTATCTCGTCGTCCTCTATAGTAACTATTATCTCGATGTCTCGAGCCATGATTATTACCATTCCAGTTATTGTTATTTTTCGGGGTATGTGATCGATTATAATTAGTGTTATGTTGACTATTGTGGTAGTTTGTTTGAGGTGAATAATTTCTATCTCGTGATCTACCTCTGTTGAACTCATTTTTATTGTTGAAATCATTATTATGTCCCTTCTGAAAGTTAACATTGTGATTTCTTTGGAACCTACTTCTGTCTACACTGTGATGTCTTTGTTTGTTATTATGATTGTAGGCCATATTAGACGCCACAGGTAGAGGTTCTCTTAATGAGGAGTTAGAAATGGTTGCATTCGGATGTGCCGAACAGTAGTTTAAAGAAATTTTTTCCAACTCGTCAATAGTACCTGGTTTACGCTCCTGCAAATATGCAAAGAATGGCTGGCTAACCGAAGATAATACCTTATCCCGTAGTAGCAAATCAACTAATTTGTCGTACGATTTGTTGACTTCTGCCAGTTCAACCCATCTATTAAATGTATTGCGTATGTTCGCAATGAATCCTGCAAAATCTTTTGGAGATTCAGGTAAAATTCCCTTAAATTTCAACCTACAGTGTTCCTCGTCCAGGTGAAACCTTCGTAAAAGCAAGGACTTAATAGCACCGTAGTTATTTGCTATTGATGGGTCAGCATTTTGAGAAGCCGTCAATGGTTCTCCAACCAAGAATTCATTTAACTTGAGTACCCATGACTCTTCGGGCAAATGATTTGTTTTGCAAGTCTGTTCAAAACGTGACAGGAACGATGAAAGGTCGTCCACGTTTAAGTTGAAAGTGGGTAATTTAAAGTTGTAGAAATGTTTAGTTTGGCTGGATGACGATCCATTTTGTGCGTTATTATTCTGGTTTGCATCAGCACTTTGTGCTTGTAATCTTGCTGTCTCCAATTTAATACGCGCCAATTCCATTTCTTGTTGTAAAATAATTTCCTCTCGTTTCAATTTATTCTCTTCTTCCTGTTGAGCAATTTCTCTTAATCTATTTTCCTTGGCAATTTGCTTCATCTCACGTTCTGCTTCCTCTTTCTTTAATGCAGCCTTTTGTTCCTCCATTTCTGCTTTATGTTTTTCCAGTTCTGCCTCAGCAAACTGACGAAGTTCTTGGGATTTATAACCATATTCTTTACCAATTTTAACGAAATGGTCTATAGTAAGCATTTTGACTTTTATCCGTAAGTAATTATTGATAATTACTGATTAAAATAGTCAATAGTAGCTTCAGAGTAATTATTATACTTACTCAACTTAGGAATATTCAATATAAATAATCACAATAGTACTGAACTCTTATGTCTAAGTTCAACTAATAGACAATATTTTGTAACAATATTGTATCTAAGTACTAACTATATCATAAATAGTTATGATATCTGTTAACTATAATGTAATTACATCACACAATTAATCTTAATATCCAATAATGTTGGGTATGATTCCTAGTAATTATATTGTTCAATGTACTAAGTCACTCTCTTAGTACCAGAAAAGTATATTAAATAATATACAATGGGTCTGTCACCTCAAAGGTAGACTATAAGATTATTTTATTTGGTCAATATATATATATATATTATATTATTATTATTATGCCCTAGGCATCTCTTATAAATTGTAGTGCTAATTTCTTGGACTATCACTGCATAATTATGCAATGTCCCATATTAACCTTAAATGTCAGAAAAAAAATTAATTAAATTAAATTACAAGTGTATTATTGAATATAATGTCATATTATTAATGTAGTATTTAATATATATCATGAGTACAAACAAAACAATGATGCAACTAAAGGGTACAAACAATGTCAAGACGCAAACAAGACATTTTCACAATTAAAAATGAATTTATGAACTAAATAAAACAAGCGGAAGTGTCACACGGAAAACGAAGGGTCAAAGATTGACCCGAGGTCAACTGAATATGCAAAGTACACAAAAAAAAAATGACTGCAAAAAATGATGACATCACAGGACTCATAACGGACGAACATTTAACAATCATCAAATAAATGATAGTAAGAGTAGACTGGACGAAATAGTTAACGAACATGATACAAAACTGAATAAAAATGTGAACTTAGTACAAATAAAATACACCAGTTATCTACGGAACGGTACAGTGAACACAATCGTCAAACGACAGCAGATTTGGACAGGCAGTCCATTCGGCAGAATCTTCGATGGAGCTCCCAAAAAGTGCGATCGTTTAACTGCCCTAAGAAACGACCGAAATCAATTCAGGCATCGTGAGAGCCACAGAATCTAATTTCGGTTCATCCTCCCTACCGCCCACTAGTTAACAACACCTTAAAACAACAAAAAGTACATTAAACATAGGTAAAAACATGCCTATGTAGGCAGAAGGCATGGACTCAGTTAGCACTGTCACGTTAACGACAATAGTTATTGAGCTAAACTTATCTTTATTTGCTGCTTCACTTGATGCTCGTTGTCGTCGACGGCTAGGCCTGTGCCTTTGACTGTCTGCTCCTGATGGGCAGGCAACGGTAGTCCATCTTGTGCATCTTGATAAATTTGAAGCGAACTAGAAAGGCGTTGAAAAGATGTCTTCTTCACGGCGACAATGCAACAGTGACGTCATGTTGCTATTCATGATCACGTGCGTCACGTCAGCTTCGTAATGGTCATGTGATTTTCATTCAAACGTAAATATCGTGGAGGCGTGTGGAACACAGAAAAAATTTTTTCTCTTCTGTCGATCCCCACAATCGGCCGCCAGTTTTGTTGAAGGACTTTCGTGTGGGGTTACTGGTTGTGTTGCCTGAATTCTGATCGTGCTAATGTTCTTACGCGAATGGGGTGAACCTCACCTTCGGTTTGTCGTAATGCCTGAACTTGGCATCAAGATGTAAACAACTGTTCATCTTATTTAACTCAGCAACTTGACATAAAATACGTAATTCATAAGGTTGAATGGTGTAACGTGATTCAACGAATAATGCCTCCGGTTCGAGTCCTTCACAATTTAATATGGATTACACACATACATAAACAGTTCAATTCACACATGAGGTACATGCATCAATCAATCAATAGCGTAGACTGCTGTTTTACGTGTCAATGTCCGTTTAAGGATACAATGCAGTAATTGTCGTCAGAACATCACAGCTATATGCACGCGCAGATAGAATGGCTACCTGCCGACAGTGAGACTGTGAGTCTAATTACTTCGTATAAAGTAGACGATTATCTTTCTCCTTCCAAGGATTTAGTTAATCACTAACCTCCATAAGTTTCCTCTCTCGTAGAGTTCTAGGACTGACCCTGGTCCTGCATAAATACACATATAAATGGCTATATCATGCCATTAATTTGGAAGGCTAGAAAAACGCAGCTATTCAGCTTGACGGTCAAGTAACAAAGGGTAGCGTCTCCTAGTTACCGACTGTGACCCAAACAACGCTAGACACGTCATAATCGATCGTGTATGGGGCGTTCAATAATTGAAACATCTATCGCAATATATTAAATGTCTTAACCTTTACAATTGCACGTCTGCTAACCTTTAGCAGACGGCGTTAATAACATATACCGTAACAATAATATCTGCTACACATAGCAGAAAAAGAAAGAAAGAAAGTGCGACAAATGAATGCACTCAATAAAATCAGTACCACAAATGTACCGATACTGCCGGAGTGAAACAAAGATCGAGGATGATCGCCCCATTTTTTGACAACGAGAACGATCAAACTGTATTGTGATATCAGAATTAAAGGTCAAGGGAGACCCATAGCAGATATTGCCATAGTGGAGTGAAGTGTTAGAGACTTCGCCATACTAGGTCCAGCTTTTTTATGAGGCGAAGTGACCGGTTTCCTTTCTTGCTGACTTTGCCTATCTTAACTCACGAGCAGGGTCAGTTACCTATTTACAGCAGGGTAGACTGGAGCTTGCCGATGTCAGGTTTCGATCTCGCGACAACTTCATCGCTAGAGGAAAGACATCTAACACTCAGCCAATTGGACGCTCGATCTTAAAATTAGGATATCACAATGTTAGGACAATAAAAACAAATATTTAATTAACTAACTTTTAGAAAAAGAGCAATGCTCCTCACAAATCTATGGCTGCCTGCAGTAAAATTAGACAGAGAGACAGATCGGACTTACTTACTTACTTTCCCGATCCCCTACGTTACGAGTTTTCGCTCTTTTTTCCTTGTGCCAGGTAGTGAAAGGTACATGTCTTTTTCAGTTGCATTGTATCTCCATACAGGGTGTTGGTGATGGAGGGGTTTGGTGGTAGCAATTGCTTCCGCAGGTCTGCATTCCAGGAGGTGGTGTTCAACTGTTTCTTCCTTCTGTCTGTTAGAATGGTTGCAGTATGGCGGGATTCGGACTGCCCAAGAGTGGTAACACCTTTCGGAGGAGAGCGGTCGCACTGTTGTTCTGCAGCAGTGGATCAAATCCACTGGTCCACCTTGAGCAGTCAAGCTTGGTATATTGCTCCCAGAAGCTACAAATAGTAGCGGCCATCCCCCGGTAACAATCTCAACCGACTGGCCAAACTACGCTGAGCGCCCTCGCATTGCTTGGGTTCCTCCCCTCTCCCCCCTACCTTCTAACCCCAGGGTCCCACCTTTGTGTAAACCCAGCCCTTGGACCAACACTGCAGATCACTTTTGTGAAGGCACCTAGATGCATGACGTCACGATCTCAGTGACTAAGGAAGAAGCGATTGTGCTGTCACAGATGCTGAAAAGTAGTGGTACTAACCAGACAAACAGCAAGTCACTTGGCGGCAGGGATCGCACAGTGGTGATCCCCACAGAGACTAGTCATAAAAGTCTAAGGACTGCAAACCATCACACCTGAGGGATGCTTTTTGGAATGGGAAATGCGGCACCAGTACTGCCCAGCGTTGCAAGGGAAAAAAATGATCACCAAACTGGTCCCCAATTATGGGTCAAATAGTAACAGATCCCCTCTGGAGTAGTGGACTCTCCAACTCGTGGCATTACACACCTCGCCATTAACACAGCCTGGTGACACTATCTAACAAGCTTCACTTAATCTGAGCAGGGAAATGAGCTGGCAATGATTCGGAGACCATCTGCAGAGGAAGAGGAAGTCCGAGGTGAAACCACCAGATCCAGAACGTGACAAGCCTATATGTCTACACAGTATTGGCAGCCAAAACCTCATCACAAAACTCAATCTATACCAGCAGACTGTAGGTGGCGGGGAATGGACAGCGATGAAGCACACCTCGGTCCCCACATTCCAAAACCGGAGGGTGCCCTAGACTTGTCACTCAAAAACACCAGCCAGCTAGTGAGGAGTGTTGTGCCTTGTCCCAGGACCTGCTGAGTTTGGAGCGGCCCTCTGGGTTTTAAAGAAAGCTCTAGAAACAATATCCCACACGAAAAAGCCAGATAAAACAAAATCATATGAGTTCGGACATAACTTATTAAAGGTCCGCGCCTGGTAGTCTCCACCCCCGGCTACCACAAGCGATTAAGTCAGCTACGAAGGGCACACTTAACATCGGAGAGAGGAAAGCACACTAACTGCTCAGCCAATCGGAAACTCCATATCAAAATTAGGATATGCAAATTTCAGCCCAAATCTTGTTTTTATTATCTTTTAGAAAGACAGCGATGTTCTTCAAAAATATGTAGCAACCTGGCATAAAATTAGACATAAGGTAGAAGGACAAATAGGAGGCAAGAGAGAGAGACAGACAGAGAGAGACAGAGAGCGTACAATGAGAGATACAGAGAGAGACAATTAGAGATACAGAAAGAAATAGATGGACAGAAATGCAGAGAAATAATGAGAGAGAGAGAGAGAAAGAGAGAGAGAGAGATATAGAAAGAAAGAGAAAGAGACAACTTTAATATCTCTCCGGCGGTCACATAGTCTTACCGTTTCGACAAGAAATCAAACTCCGTAATCGATTTATCACGAGAATTCTCACGCTGTCTGCTACGGTAAACATGTTTTTATTTCGAAGCTTTTAATGAAGAGAAACTAGCATTTTTTATATTTTTTTTATTTTTATCTCCATGGAATCTCCGGGCCTCCAATGTTA
Organism: Oreohelix idahoensis; assembly: GCA_024509875.1. Classification (NCBI taxonomy): domain Eukaryota; kingdom Metazoa; phylum Mollusca; class Gastropoda; order Stylommatophora; family Oreohelicidae; genus Oreohelix; species Oreohelix idahoensis. The sequence goes on along the minus strand of JAMPIV010016950.1, from coordinate 36,498 downwards.
GATTAAACCCTAAACTAAATTTGGGAGTTCTTGAAATGTAAATGAGCCGCATCCGGCGTTGGGTCGACAAGACATTTCCTAGAATGGAAAAACATCTATTTGATTTGATTGTTGATTTAAACAGAAACGTTTTATTTCTGTTTTTTTTTTTTCCTTCCCTGGGCACATCGCATAAGGATTGTTTGCAACCGTGCGTGTGCATTTGATTACGTGTATTTACGTGTATGCGTACCTGCATTTACGTATTTTTCAGTATGTGTGTAGTTTAACAATGCATGGATTCGTGCTGTTTATGGAACGTGATAGCAAAAAGTGTTTTTGTTTTGTTTTGCAAATTTAAGTACACTTGTCGTGCAGTTTGGCTTTCTCTGGATCGCGTCATTCGTATCCTGACTAGAGGATCGTCTTCTGTCATTAATGCCTTAATTGAATTATTTTCCTTAACAGAACTGCCCATATTGTTTTGTCTAAATTTTTATTGGTGGCTTGAAATTTCTAAATGATGAGGTATCCCATACCTCCTTAGTAGCTTCTTACGACATGCGTGGTAGATTACAGTATTACGATTCTTAGCCCCCCTTTAGGGCTATAGAAACACACACACACAGACTTTAATAAATGGGTGATTGCGTAGAATAGAAGGAATGGAGTGGTATGACAAGATCACTAATGTGGAACTCATGACAAGAATCAGACAAGTGCCAGTGGAACAAGAGATGAGAAGAATGCGCTGGAGATGGATAGAATACTTACTTACTTACTTAGTCGTTGCCCTTCTACCGTGAGGTGTAGAGTTTTGGTAGAGAGAGCGCCAGACTATCCTATCGGCTGTGTGGAAAGGACACACATAGAGGAAATGTATTGATATCATTACTAGGCATCTCTTATTCTGGGATCTCCTGGACAAGAGAGGTAGAGAGAGAGAGAGAGAGAGAGAGAGAGAGAGAGAGAGAGAGAGAGAGAGAGAGAGAGAGAGAGATTAAAGAATGCATGGAGAAAAGAAATGGAGACAGACATGAAAGCGAAGAAGACATGGAGAAACCTTGCACTGATGACACGGGACAAGAAGGCGTGGCATACGTTTGTTGAAGACCTATGCTCCTTGGGGAGCTGAAGGTGGATGGTGATGTCTTGCAGATCTCGTTAACCGATATTCTTACGTGATTCCACAACCCCATCCAAGCCATGATTTTCTTGGGTGTCCCAGTGGCTCTAATCCGGAGGTCCTGATCTTATTTGTCTTACTTACTCGTTCATCTTATACACTGGGGTGTAGAGGTTTGCCAGAGAGCGCCATACTATCCTGTAGGCTGTCTTCCACCTGACCTAGTTCTACTCTAGTCCTCGGTCCTTCAGAGATTGTCTAATGTTGTCCTCCCAGCGAATTCTGGGTCGTCCTGGGGGTCTGGATCCCTAGCTCTTGGTTTCCCATATTTGTCATGGTAGCCGATTTTCTCCCATTCTGCAGACATAGCCAAACCCTCGTAATTGGGACTATTCCACACGAGTCTGCAATGGCTGGGTATTGAGACCATAGCGTATCATATTTGTCACCAACTGAAATGGTCCTTTCTAACTAGTGGCTGAGCCATTTCATTATTTGCAATCGCCGAGTAACCTCATCATTTAAAACAAATTACTACAGTACCCACCGCTGCATAAGTGTGCTTTGGCGGAGCCATATTAGGCAGTGATGGTCCCTGGAGTATCTGTAAAGATTGCGCTTTAAACGTTTAACATTCTATATTCCCACACAATATCACATTAACATAGATTGATGCGTACATGGAGCTACAAGTGAACGATACAAGTACGTGTTAATGAGACCTGACGTAGAGCAAAGAATAGTAACACAAGGTAACCTATCATGCATGCTGTAGTAGTGGATTAATGAGTGTTTCAGAGGTTATACCATCCTGTAACAACTTTAAGGAAGAAAGACATTTCAACACGAGTAAGTTGTTGAAAACTAAGCCATAAATTTAATTCAGCTCAGTCATCCAAGATGGAAGAAGGCCCTGTACGTAAGGGTTTATGACGCGGTCCAGAGAAAGCCAAAACAAGTAAATACTGCTGCTTCACCGTGTTTTTTTCTATGAACATCTCAAGATTTATGACCACATCTGTGAGAGCAAGAGAGCACCTTGGTGGACTGAAGACGTTAAAGAAAAAATAAGAGAAAAGAAAAAGGCATGGACACAATACTTAGAAGCTAAAATCACAGTAGGAAAAACAAATATAAAGAATATGTGATACTCAGAACAGAAGCAAAGAACAAGATGCTAACAGCAAAATAGAAATCCTGGGAATAATTTGGAGAAAAGCTAGAAAAAATTGCTCAAGAAAACCAGAAATTGTTCTACAAAACCCTAACGAACGTGAGGAAGGAAAAACAGTGTCCTCTTAAATTTATTTTAAAAAAAACAAGACAAATTGCTTCTACCCCAAAGAAAATGGTGGAAAGATGGAAAAAATATTTCTCAGAACTCCTTGACTCAAAAATGAAAAACATGATAACCACCATCACATAATGGGAAACAAAGGTGGTGAAGATGGCATCAAGATGGAAGAACTGAAGGCAGCACTGGAGAAAATCAAGGTGGCAAAGCAGCAGGGCATGATGGTATAACACCAGAAATGGTTACGTACATGGGAGCAGCAGGTGACCTATTCCTCCTGAGGGTCCTACAGGCAAGCCGGCGTCACAAACCAAACCAAAGGATCATAGAGGAATATCCCTGCTTAGTGTGCCTGGTAAACTTTACCTAAAACACTGGAGTAGAGACAGACGCCTGGCTTCCGAGCAATCCGACGTACTCAAGACTGTATCTTCATACTCAGGCAGTTGAGTGAAAAGGCCCTTGAGTATCAAGGTGAGATGCATCTTTGTTTCTTGGATCTGGAGAAGGCGTTTGACAAGGTTCCCTGAAGCAAACTTCGGGACTGCTTGGCAAGGAAGAACATTCCAACACCTGTGACTCATGCTACAAGTATGTAGAGCTTCTACAAGACTTGTAGAAATTATGTGAGGACGGCAAACCATAAGTCAGAAGAGTTCAGGCCCACCACTGATATAAGACAAGGTGATGTCCTGTCACTTTATCTTTTCATACTCCTCATGGACGATGTCATCAAAGCATGTAAGAGAAGGACTAACAAGTATTCAGTGGGGTTCTGAAATATGAGACAGGTATGTATTTCAGAACTGGCATTTGCCGACGATCTTGTCCTGATTGCTAAATCAGAGGTACATCTTCAATCCAACCTGCATATCTGGAAGGAAGAACTGGAGAAGAGAGGGATTGCTATAAGCAGCTGTAAAACAAAAACCATGGTGATCTCAAGAGAAGGAAAAGGGCATTGGATTAAGCAGAGAGAACAGATGCCGGTGCAGGTCAACCACTTTAAATACCTTGCAGCTATCATAGACTGGAAGAGAGGCATCACAGAAGAGTTGGCTACCCGAAGAGCGGCATCTCTTACAAGAAAAGTGCGAAAAGGTTGGTTTGCATGCGCCATTTGAACGGCGTGATTGTTCAGACTTTATTTAACATCGGATGCAAACAGAAATTTTGGTTTTTAATGCGAGAATTAAACAAAAATAGACAACGTTGATGACTATTCTAACTGTCACCACCTAAGTGAATTGTATCTGATGAAGAGACAATTGGTGCGAAATTGTTTAAATATGCATTTTCGTATACAATTGTTTAGAGATGTATAAAGAACCACGTTTAATGTTTACGGACGTTTATTTCCTTCAACGAGTAATTTTGTGCACCAAGAATGAGGAGGCTTTAGATATGAATAGAAAAATTATAACAAAACTTCCGGGTGAGCTAAAGACCTATTATAGTTCCAATCAAATAGTATCTGAAGTTCCCAGGCTGTAGTGGTTTTTGATGTTATTGTATGGTTGTTATGTTACCTAGTGTACTGGATGAGGTCAGATATGAAGGCTCCTGAGATAAAAGTTTATGTGAGTTACAGAAGGCCTTTCTGCTACCACTTACGACCTCAAACAGACCTATTCTTCTATTATGAATGTTAGCTACGTTAAAAGTCTAGGGTACTGAAATGTAATGTGTAGGTAATAAAATACACAGACACACACATGTAAATTCTAAGTCTAATAATGATAATAATAAACTCTATGATACACTGAACTAACACTGGCTTTTAGAATTTAAGTTTGAAAATTTTTTTAATTTATTAGTCCTGAACCAATTGTTTCTTTTGGTCAGGACATATGAAACAATATGTATTTATCAATCAAATTGCATATATATATATATTTAATAATCAAATGAAATTTTTGTACATAGATATATTCTTACATTGGTTAATATTCATAATATCTACAATGTCCTGGGAAAACTAGCACTGGATGTTTAGTTGGGGTGGCGTCATCATGCCCAATCTATGTTTACAAAGTTCATTGTCCTTGACATATGGACTGATATTAGTGTTTATATAACAAGAATTTATTTCTTTAATGATGGTGGACACAGTTGATGAATCTACAGCAGGCCAGGTTTGCACTTAACTGGCCTGTGACGATGTAGTACAGAATTATTGTGGCCCACTCCTCTCAATAGCTGGAGTAAAATGTTAGGCTGCACAGGTATCCGCTCTTGTACTTCTACAAAAGCATCTGGCACAAGCGTAGTGCCAGATCAGAAACTCTGAAACCAAAATTTGTGCCATGTGTCAACACTCTATTTACTGCACCACTCTTACACACAACACAGCAAACAACATTACACAGATTGGGTCAGATCTCTCTGACCAACTTAGCACATCTCACCCAGTTGTTATCAAATAGTACCAGTTTCCCAAGACTGCATTGCATCCAAAATATGTTCAATAGTTTCCTCCTCCATTCAATAATGTGGGTGATATGTTCCCACTGATCTCAAATATAGATCCGCCTTCCATAGTCTTAGATAGGTTTTCATATATTATTTGTTTGTCTCTAGGCCCTGGACTGCGGCTGGGGACCTAGAGTAAACACTCACTTGTCGTAATCATTTTTCATGATATGGCAGTATCAATCACTCAAAATATTAAAATAAACAAGATAAATGCTTTTTCCCTTACCACAATTCAGAATTGAGAACACAGTTACGTAGTACTAGCAAAACTCAGCTGAGCTGCTGGCTAGATTAGGGCGTCCCACTGATTTTTATTTAATATTTCCTGGAAATCACCTCTAGCAGTAACGAACTGTGTCAATGACACAGTCTTCTATAAAATGGCACAAGCGAGCGTCTGTCATTCAGTAATATAAAAACTTCTGTCCAATCAACGGACTTCCCCTCTAACTTTTTCAAATATTCAAAATATAAATGTCCAATTTCAGTCCAGTCTCAGTCTAGTATGTAGTATTTTTCTGTCGGTCTGTCCGACTCAACTTGACTTTTCCCAAAATTAAACTTGTTTTTGGACGAAACTACAAGAAAAAAACTACACAAATTTTTGTCTCCCCCTACTTCTAAGATCCTATGCTAAGTTATTTTTAGCCACTATCCTCCGACTTTGCCCCTAGTTCATCTGCAGTTTGATTTTTGCATTCTTAGGCTCAAGGACGCAAAAATGTAACTTTAGTGAAAATATGCACAAAAAACTGTTCGCTAGTCTGTATTGAACAATACGGTCTTTCGTCAATATCTTCCGTGTTATCTGTCCGTCTGTGTAATTAAAAGTATATTATTTCTCTGCTCAAGATGGGCTATCAAACTAGCTAGTTTTTATTTTCATAAACTTATTATTAAGAAAAAACCTACTTTTCTCAAGGTTAGTTTTGAAATTTGTTTTTGAACCTTCGGGTATGGCATTTGCCGCTATATTCAAATTAAAACGACCAATTACGGTAAAACGTCTAAGATACGTCTGTTTCTAATAAGAGCTAAGGTCTTTTTTTGTCCATTTCCTTACATTGTGTCAACTAGTGGCGTAATTTTTTTTCTTTAAACTACAAATTGCGTCTTTTTTAGCATTTAGATTCAAACACGTGTTCAGACCGTCATAATTTTTTTCTTTTATCTCCGTTTCCCTCCCGTCTAAAAGGGTAAACCGTTTAGTCTGCATGTTCTAACTAGTTAGTTTCAATGGCGCTAGGAAACGCTGGCGTAAGTGAAGAAGCCTCGGCATATCTTGCCTATATTTTTATCCCTACGTGTTATCTTACCCGTTATCTTTATAATTGGTATTTTAACGTTGCATCACTGTAATATTCACCACACAGGCATGGTATGAATTATTCGGCCAATTAAAACAACAGAAAAACATAAGGGTGTCATCTTTTATGTCTAACGAGTAACTGTTAATTACTTTTAATTATTTATTTACTTATTTATCTTCTGATGAACAATCGGATGTTCACACCTAATATTATTTTTCCACAAGTATTTGAATAAATAAAATTGCCGTTAAGCACTGGTGCTTCTGAATTTAATTCCCGTCTTATGACGGGATTTTACTCCAGTTATGTTCATACAATGAAGAGATATCACCGTAGGAAAACCCAGAAAACCAGAAAAAATATATGCTACAAATCGATTGGATGGAATGAGTTGTATCACAGACGATTGGAGGAAAATTAAGCCGTGATGCTGAGAAAACGTGGTCGAAACTAATGCTAATGAAACAATCTAAATGGGCTGATTTGACCAAATTCACCGTAGCCCATTGGTGCTAAACTGGTTGTGCGTCCTTTCACGATTTACTTTCACAGTAAGGCGATGGCGCCGTTTGGGTAGTCTTTTGTTCGATTTCCGGTAAGCGTATCACTTAAATATAAGTCCTTTTTTCCTCTTGTCTCGTGCTTTCCTTTCTGTTCAACAAGTATCGGTTAATTACTCTAATTTTATTTACTTATTTATTTGTTGAACACTAACCAACCAAAGTCTCGTGTAGATCTCGGGGGTCTCTCCGGAGACATAAAAAGAATTGGTAAAACTGCTCTCACAAGTACTATTTCTTACTCAGTCGTTCCTCTTCTACCCTGGGATGTAGAGGTTTGCCAGAGAGAACGCCATACTGTCCTTTCGGCGGTCTTCCTCCTAGTCCATTTCCAATCTAATCCTCGGTCCTTTAGAGATTGTCTAATGTTGTCCTCCCAGCAGTGATCTCTGGGTCGTCCTTGAGTGTGGATCCTTGGCTCTTGATGCCCCATATTTGTCGTGGTACTGGATCTTCTCCCGTTCTGCAGACATGGCCAAACCATCGTTGTTGAGACTGTTCTACTTGGGTCTACAGAGGCTGGGTTTTGAGGCCTTGCCGTATCGTCTGGTTGTGGACCATGTTTCGTCTTGTTTCTTCAACCTTCCTCCCATACCACATTTCTAAGGTTTGAAACTGGCTTTTGCGGGTTGTAGTCATTGCCCATGACTCGCATCCATATGCCAAGACTGGTACATAGGTGGAGCGGTATACTGCCAACTTCGTCCTCTTGCCAATCTCTCTTTTGCTGAGGAATCCTCGATCTCTTGCCTGAAAACGTCTTCCCACTTATAGCGCCGTCTTTCTCAAACACGTTCAACTCTGCCTTCTATGATGGTCTTCAGTAAGGTTTTGTATTTCTACACGGCTAAAATATTTAAACTGTCTAATTTTGATCTCCTTCATTCTTCTTCTTTCTTCTTTGATCCATAACCGCCAACCGTCAAAGTAGTCAGTAGCCATCACGCCTGGTGGCGTCTTGTAGGGCAGCAACAAATTGATTCCACTTTGCTCGGTCGGCGGCCATCTTTCATACAGTGCCCCAACCCTGGTTCATTCTTTGCATCTCGGCTTCCACAGTTCTCCACCAAGTTGTTTTTGGTCGGCCTCTCTTTCGCTTTCCCTCGGGGGTCCATAGAATAGCTGTTCTTGTGATGGTATCAGGGTCCCTTCTGAGAACGTGGCCAACCCAACTCCAGCGTCTGCCAGCTATGATGGTGTGCATGCCCTCCTGGTTGCTCCGAATAAGTAGTTCTTGGTTGCTGATGGTATTCGGCCAACAGATTCGGAAAATTTTCCTTAGGCAGATTGTTTCATTCGTTCATTCATTCATGCCACGTGCTTCTGCCACGTGCTTCTGCCACGTGCCATCAGCTTAATGTCTTTCCAATGTCTTCCTCACCATTTTCATTACTGTCTTCATCTCTCTTCTCTACGTGTGTGTGTTTTTTTTCATGGTTTACCTTTACGTGTCTTTACCTGGGGATTCCATAACAAGGACTCCTTGTAAAGCTATCAACATGTTTCCTGGACGTTTTTTTTTTCCTTCCCGTCTAGACTGTTTGCTGCTATAATAAACTGCTTTTTCTTTTTTCTTTAAGGTTTTTGCCTTTTATTCACGAGGCACGTTTCTTTCAAACATAGACAGAAGTACTTCAGTTACATCATAGGCGCAATTGCCAGTTCAATAGAGAGGGGACGGGTTAGGAAAATGATTTCCAGTTAAAAACTGTCAAAAAATGTTGATATCTAAACAACAGGTGACAAATTACTTGCATTATAACGAAAAAAAAAATGAAAATAAAAAGGAAGAAGAATTTTACAAAAATTATTCAAGTCTTCAAAATTACAAAGTGCATCGGAGTCTTTCCCGTGTGAGTTTTCTTGGTGCGCTGTTTGTCTTGGCCGAAGCACTCTCCATTGTTTTATTTTTTAACAGCTCAAATGCCAGCAAAAATGGCAGGTGGGTCTATTACATTTGTGTTCTCTGACAAAACATCTTGGATGAGAATGTTAAGGAAATAGTAGAACGTGACGAGAAGAAGAATAAACGAACAAACAAAGATGTTTAATTTCTCAGCGCGGGAGATTGGCTGAGAGGCCTCTTTTAGATTTCAGCTCTGGGAGATCATGTACAAGCAAGAGGAATGCAGTTTAAATAATCAGAAACGATTGGAATGCACTTAAGGCAATGGGAAGGCATATACGCCATTAAATCGGGACAGTGGAGATGCGTGGAGAAAGATATATTCAAGAAAGTGTTGAGACTTCCGAAAGATCTTTTCTTGACATTTATCTTTATTGCAAGCAAAGGCAGCGGTAATAAGAAATCTATTCAACAACAACAACAACAACAAAAGTCAACTTTGTAAGGCTTTTAAGTGATTGTTTTAAGATGAGTGTGAATAAGGGTGAGACGGACTGTGTTTGCTGACCTATTTTATTTTATTGCTCTGCATTTTTTTTACTTTGATGAGTTTGCCTTCATTTGGTGAGACACGATTCTTGCAACCATAGACAGAAAGCATTCGGATATATCAGAGCGCAAGTATCAGTCAAAAAAAGGATGTGTGTGTGTCTGATAATAGGAAACTCTATACAGAGCGTTACAACAGGAGACACTCCGATCACCAGAAGCGGTCCCCCGTCGGGCAAGTGTTCTCACCTTTAATCGCCTTTACTGTCCCATGTTGCAGCATCCTGTTGGCTTTTCCCGCCTGAACATGGAAATTCTAGTACATTTTTGATAAATACAAAGCTTTGACAAGGACTACTAGTGTCTGCCAGCTGGCATTATGGAGCCCTGATAAGGACTTCTAGCACAGTCTGGATGCTTCCGCTCTCCTTTTTTGAAAATTAAGTTAAATTGATAACTCAAAATGGATTTCCAGTGTAACTAAAATATGCCTTTCCCTACACGGCATTGAATTGTGCCTGCTAAAGACATTTGATTGTAAGTCCTTACTGTTTAAAAAGTAGCCCGAAAGATTACTTCCTCGAGAAGTCAAATCTAGCGTTACCTGTGCTTGTAATACGGGCTCCAGGTGGAAAACGCGTGAACCTCGACAGACCATAAGGTCTTTTACTTGGACATGCGTCATAATATAACCGATGGAGCTTTTATCTAGGTTGAACTGAGCGCGCCTCACCACAACGAGGCATAACTGATAATTAATGTAAAAAAAAAGGATACAGCGTATAGATGTTACGATTGCTTTTAATTCCAGGACGTTTGATCTCAGCTCGAAGCTGAAGCTCGAAGCGGTGCAGCAGCAGGTTTTCGCCCGGACCTGGAGCGGAGCCGAAGATAAGAAAATCTGTTTAGCTCCAATGCTTCAATTTCTTTTTTCATTTTAAATCTAAAATGTGAAATCACTGGACGACTAAAAAAAGACATCTATTGTGACTTTCGAATCCTCAACCCTGCGAAAATGTCTTAAGAGAAGGAATGATAATAAAATTATTCATCAAAAACTGAATATGTTGTTTCGGAAGGCTTACATCCTTCAGACACAGCAGACTAGTCTCAAAATCCCTCTCCACTTCAAATTTACTCGAGCTTCCCTCCCTAAGCGTAAAACATTGTCCTCACAGGGAAATAGAGATAATTCAAGCACCAATTCTTCAGACGACGATGATTTTGAAAAGGATTAAGATAAACAGGAAATTCGCTGGCCGGTTTCTGCGATTCAAAATTTTAATGAATCATCAGCGTTGCCACTATGAAGTTTGAAAAAAAAAAAACCTAGATATCGGCGACTTGGGCTACTTTGGGCGAACTTTGCCGATATTTTGGCTATGTTGGCCGATTTTAGGCTACCTTGGGCGAATTTGCGCTAAATCTATATGAAGTTCTTTAATAATAAAGGAAAATGACACCTTGACGGGACCCAAAAAAAAAAAAAAAATATAGATCTATGTGATTCCACCTTATAGTGGCAACGCTGTGAATCATTATTCAAGAGAAGGCCTAGAAAGATTGTGAGACGATTGAATCTATATTAGGCTAAAAATTAAGTGTACTTTTTAAAGGCCATTCACAGCTACGTACATCACATTATTGTAAAGTCGCATCGATCCTGCCAGCGACTCAAGTAATGTACAGCGATTGTTTTTGGCTTTAAAGTTAATTTTAAATGATGTACAATCAATCAATCCATCAACACCCTTTAGCTCCCCGAGGAGCATAAACCTTCAACAAACACATGCCAAGTCTTCCCTTCCCGTGCCATCTGCTCAAGTTCTTTCCATGTTTTCCTCATCATTTTCACCTCTGTTTCCAGTTCTCTTCTCCATGTGTTTTTTGGTCTACCTCTACCTCTCTTTCCCTGTGGATTCCAGAACAAGAAATGATGTACAGCAGGAAATAAAAAAGCAGTTTGTTTGCAGAAAAGATGTTTTACAAAATGATTTACGGAATATTAAAATGATTGAAGGATTCAGGTTTAAATGAAGCGTAAATTGTTTGAAATTTCTTGAACAAGTGAAGTTTTTTTTTTCAAAGTTGCTATATCAGGGTGGTCCAACTTTTTCTACCCCGAGGGCCACGTAAACCAAAAAACGTAAAGTGCGCGGGACATTCATGATAAACAGTTATTTAAAACAAAAGCTCTGAGACAATGGATAAAAATTGAAGAGTGCGAAATAAAAAAACAAATAAAATACAATAAAAAATTACAATGATCAGTGAATTTCTATTGATATAATTTTAGCTTTATTCGTACCTTCTAACTGGAAGTTTAGGGGTGTGTGGGTTTTCTTTAACCAGAGTCTCGATATCAATGTCGGTCGAATGCTTTCGGATGCTGACTGAAGACAGTAAAACATTGCTTTGCAGCGGATGTTTTGAGTCTAATCTCAAAAGTATTAATTATACCATATAATTAAAGAAATGTTTTATTATTATGAGCGCGGGTCACAAAACAATTTTATGCGGGACACATTTGGCCCGCTGGACTGCAATCGGACCAAACTGTTCTATATGCATTTATAAAACTTAAAAGTTAATATATATATATATATATATATATATATATAAATATATATATATATATATATATATATATATATATATATATATATATATATATAAGAAACATATATCACGATACGGATGATATCGATATGACTATATATATATATATATATATATATATATATATATATATATATATATACTCGTATATAAGAAACATTGGAGTCCGATCACGATACGGAGCCTGATTCGAGTTTCAGCAGTGACTATCGATGCTGGAGCGAAGCAATTCAATAATGACATTGCTCCAAATACCTGTTTATTCCTTCCACTCAATACTATAATTGCCTGGTCTTGAGGTTCCACATATCTACGCTTTACTCGTAGTTTGACGTGCTTGCCATCAGTAATTGTGCGAATAGGTTTGAACGTTCCAACTAATTATCGTGTTATTGTCTCCCACGCGAGGGTGTCACACATTATGCAAGACGCATGTGACACAACCTGGCAGTTCTCTTTCTAACTGGGTCGGCAGGCCGGTATGACATTAGATAATTGTGTCATATTATACTTATCATTATATGTGTATATATATATATATATATATATATATATATATATATATATATTGATATATATATCCGAACCCCAATTATATAACATATATATAGAAAAAAAAATCAGGCGCCATATATATATTTGAATCTTTTGAAGCTATATATATAGCATGGATATATATATATATATATATCATATATTATATCTGGTTTTACCAATCTAGTGTACGTGTGCGTAGAATTTTACCAACCTGACTGTCGGTCAATATTGCATCACCTGTCTACCCTTTCAGCAGGGATGGTCTGGTAAACAGACACGACGAATTATTACGGAGAAGAAGTGCAAACAATGACTCTAAAATAACAATACTGCCGGAGAGGAAAAGTTATGTGACAATGTTAATGTGATAATAGCATTTTATAATAAAATAGAAGATAATTGTCTTTATTTTAATATTTGTTTCTTATAAATTAGTTGAGACAGCAGCGATAAGATAATTTAAAAATAGGAAGTGGCAAATATCACTCTATAGGCATATATACAAAGAAAGCAACATATATGTTTATTTAGCCCTGATATGGCTATTGGGATTCCCTAATTACTGTCGTGAAGAGTCACAGCCCAGATGGTTAAATGAGGGGTCGGTGTTTGCACAAGGACTGGGAGATAAATTATCTGTCTGCGAACATATTACAGACATGCACCTAAAAGACGGAATGTTGTACAAATGAATTGTATAACATTGGGACAGAAGTGTTGTCCGGATAGTCCGTTCGGAAATAATGTGGTTTTCAGTTTTTGAATGACAGAAAGCGTCAATTTTCTCCCAAAACTGTTTGTTGTATGGACATGATATACTTGTAGATTATGAAGAAAACCCAAAACGTCGACCAAGTTTTTGCACTAGAAACAGCGATGGCTTGGTTCGAGTCTTGTCCTACACAGCCTCTGCTGTTGATTTTCCCAAAAGGAGTATCCATTTTATGCAAAAGAGGATTTTTGCCCTTACAAAACTAGTGGGTTAATCTGTCAAGTGTTCGTATTTTTTGAATCGTTCTTATTTTGACGTTACATAAAAAAACTCTTACCGTTGTCTGGGTTAATTTTTCTTAGTTTTACAGAAAAGTTACAAGATCCGTTTGTTAAAAAAATATTTGGTTTTTTTTATGTAATCCAATTATCCGAACATTTTTCCGAACATTTTTGGGGTAAAATGGAGTTCTACTGTATATCCGAAGTATATAAGTGAGGATATAACAAGTTAAAAATAGAAATTGACCTGTCAATCACCCTATACGTCTGTCATTAATGTGCGCGTGTCTAACGGTCATTTGTGTAAAGGTAAATGTAGCCCAATAGCAGATACTCCGGTAGGGGAGTGAATGGTTAGAGACTTCTCTATACTAGGTTCAGCATTGAGAGGTGGACGTGACCAGCTGCCTTCTTCTTCCCTCACTCAAGAGCAGAGTCAGGTACCCATTTACAGATTGGTAGAATGGAATGTGGCGCCATCGTGTTTTGAATCACCGGAGCGTCCGATTGGCAGAATGGTTAGAGAATGGTTTCGAACCAAGAACCTTTGCCGCGAGCCCAGCGCTCTAACCATTCTGCCAATCAGACGCTCCAGTGGTGATTGAAGAAATGTAAAATGTGGTAATCTTTACTGTAATAAAAATGTAAGATAGTGTACTATTTATTGAACTCTTACTTACCTACTTAGTTGTTCATCTTCTACCCTGGGGTGTAGAGGTTTGCCAGAGAGAGCGCCTTACTACCCTATCGGATGTCTTCTTTCTGGCCTGGTTTCAATCTACTTAAAAATTAGAAACCTACCCACCACAAAAATATTTATAGAATGTGTGATTCCTGTATACAAACATTGGGATTCTCGCCGGTGCCATGGAGTTCATGCAGTGTGCTGAGATGCTCCTTTTGTGATCTAATGGAACAGATCGGAGCACTGATGGAGTTGTCCCTGTGCAATTAAGATAGTCCTTAAAAAAACCAAACTAAACCAAATCCATTCTAGCCCTCGGTCCTTCAGAGACTGTCTAATCTTGCCCTCCCATCGAACTCTGGATAGTCCTGGAAGTCTGGATCTCTGGCTCTTAGTTTCCCATAAATGTTATGGAAGCCGATCTGCTCCCATTCTGCAGACATGGCCAAACCATCTTAGTTGGAACTGCTCCACTTGGGTCTAATAATGGATTTCGAAGTTAGAAAATTAAGAATGAAGTTATTTAAAATCAAACATGTAATGTGATTGTTATTCCATTTCAGATAATGAAAACACAATTTATGTCTTAGTACTGTGTTTCTGTTTCACATTTTGCAGGAACTGGGACATCCCATAAAATGTTCAATGTTAGGGCAATGGAAGACTTTGATTGTCACTGACACACAGATTATAGAATCTTTTCTGTGCAGCCTTCGTCTCCCGAAGCGAGTGTTTCTGTTGTGATAAGCACAGTTTCTTTCTCTTATTTCAGACAAAGGTGGCTGGGGTGGAGAGAGTGAGAGACAGAGAGAGACAGACAGAGACAGGCAGAGAATAGTGAGAGAGACAGAGGGAGACAGAGAGACAGATATAGAGACAGTGAGAGAGAGAGGGACAGTAAGAGGGAGATAGTGAGAGAGAGAGAGATAGTGAGAGTGAGTGCCAGTGAGAGAGACTGCCAGTGAGAGAGAGTGCCAGTGACAGAGAGAGACAGTGAGAGAGAGACAGATAGACAGATACAGAGACAGAGAGAGACAGACAGAGGGAGAGAGAGAGTGAGTGAGAGAGACAGAGGGAGAGACATACAGAGAGAGACACAGTGAGAGAAAGACAGAGACACAGTGAGAGAGAGACAGAGAGACAGATACAGAGACAGAGAGACACAGTGAGAGAGACAGAGACACAGTGAGAGAGAGACAGAGACACAGTGAGAGAGAGACAGAGAGACAGATACAGAGACTGAGAGAGACAATGAGAGAGAGACAGAGGGAGACAGATACAGAGACAGAGAGACAGTGAGAGAGAGAGACAGGGAGACAGAGAGACAGAGACAGAGACAGTGAGAGAGAGACAGAGAGACAGATACAGAGACAGAGAGACAGTGAGAGAGAGACAGAGACAGATACAGAGACAGAGAGACACAGTGAGAGAGAGACAGATACAGAGAGAGAGACAGTGAGAGAGAGACAGAGGGAGACAGAGACAGAGAGAGACAGAGGGAGACAGAGAGACAGAGAGACAGAGACAGAGAGAGACACAGTGAGAGGGAGACAGAGAGACAGATACAGAGACAGAGAGAGACAGTGAGAGAGAGACAGAGGGAGACAGATACAGAGACAGAGAGAGACAGTGAGATAGAGACAGAGGGAGACAGAGAGACAGATACAGAGACAGTGAGAGAGAGACAGATACAGAGACAGAGAGAGACAGTGAGAGAGAGAGACAGAGACAGAGAGAGACACAGTGAGAGAGAGAGACAGTAAGAGGGAGATAGTGAGAGAGAGACAGTGAGAGAGAGAGACAGTGAGAGAGAGAGGGACAGTAAGAGGGAGATAGTGAGAGAGAGAGAAAGTGAGAGTGAGTGCCAGTGAGAGAGAGTGCCAGTGAGAGAGAGTGCCAGTGAGAGAGAGACAGTGAGAGAGAGTGCCAGTGAGAGACAGACAGAGAGAGACAGAGTGAGACAGAGAGACCAGGTTTCTATTCCATACCATTGTATCTATTTTTTTTAAATTAGTGGCCTGATATCTTTTAAAAAAATAATTAACAGCTGCACTTCAACTTTAGAAAAGTAAATTCGCCATAAAAACAAAAAATTCGAAGTGATATTATCCCTGTCGCTAAAACAAAACATTCTTTGTGCTTAGTACGAATCTTCCAGCAAATTCCATCAAATATTTGTTTATATTTATCTACAGCTTTGTCACACGTCGAAGTTAATTGGGCGCATTGATTTCATAAAAAAGGAACTCACCAGTTTCTGTTTGGCGCGGTTTTTGGCGAGGAGGTACTGGTAAATAATAGTTCCCTTGGTTTCCAGGAGATATATAGTATTGGAACAGACACCGTTTGTTATTCCTAGTTGAACTCATCAAACCCGGAGAGGGGGGGGGAAGGGGGGGGGGGGGGAAGGTTTAGTTATCAAATTTCGTCCATAGTTGCGTCTAGTTCTCATGAAGAAAATAGTATTATGGGTTGTTTTGCCGCATGAACGATCTCTGTCATAGTTTCTCTAAAATTCATTTTCTAAGATCGTATAGGTCAAAATTCCCATTTTCCTGTTCTTTTGTAGTACATTTGTTCCTAAGACAGCATGTGGATCAGTGCTTCTCAACTTTTTAGAGGTCCCACGTCCCTTTACAGCATCTTATAAAGTCCTGCACCCATTTACAACATCCTATGAGGTCCCACACCCCTTTACAACCTCTTATGAAGTCCTGCACCCCTTTGCAGCATCGTATGAAGTGCCGAACCCCTTTGCACCAACTTAATGAGCTCCGCACGCTATTGTCCTTAAGCACGTAATATTTGCAAAACATGAGAAAAAGATATTATTTACAAAATTTGACTAAAATTTGATGTTTAATTCACATTGTCATTATTCTATTTTGTACACATACATTTCTTCTTCTTCCTGGTTCGCCCTCAGACTTCCACATTAATGACTCTAAGAGAGGCAGTAGTCAGCTCAAGGGTCCTGACATCTCCAAACAATTTTTAGTGGAGAGAAGTGGGTTGTTGCCAAATGCCACTTTGTTCACTGCTGTATATTGGGGATGACTGAAGCAGATGTTTAGCTGTCATGGGGGCCAATGCCACAGGTGCAGAGATCTGTTACCAGTTCTCAGGTGGAAAAGGATGGTCTGCTGGTGGTTATGAAGCTGGTTGATGGATTTCACCTGTTGTCCTTTTCCCTTCCAATCTTTCATTGTTAGTTGTACTGGTTTTGGATGATGGTTTTGGCCTTGTGATAGAAAAACATGTGTTGGCCTCTTGATAGAACAACGGGTTCTTGGCTTACAGCATCAGTGGTAATACAGAATAATGTGACACTGGCGAGAGAATGTGTTACTGTTACGAAATATTCTCTAATTTATGTTTGCTGGTAAACCAGGTCCATATTTCAATCTTCCTTGGCCCCCTTTATGTGAAATTCCCACATTTTCTAGGCCATCGCATCTCCTTGTAGCTTTTGTCTTGAGCGCTATTTATGTTTTTTTAAAAACTTATTTTAAATTGTCCTACACCTTCTCACTTTGGTTGTTATAGCTCTAAAAAGGTAAGGTGAAGGTAGTCACCATAGCAGATACTGACATAGAGGAGTGAATGTTAGAGACTTCACCATACTAGGTCCAGCATCGAGAGGTAACCAATTCCCTTCCTCGCTGCTTTTCAATCCTTAATTCATTTAGCAGTCAGATACCCATTTACAGCTGTGTAGACTGGAGCGTGTCCGTACCGTGATTCGAACCTGACACCTTTGCCGCGAGAGACCATCGCTCCAACCAATTCTGTCAATCGGACACTATATCTCTTATTTTCGTGAATTTTTCCCCATTGTCAAAATTAACACCAATTTTGGTCTTCTCATAACAAGTCCAACAAGATACAACTATTCTTTTTAATGTTTGTAAATTGCTTCCTTTACGGATTTTATGTATCTGTTTTTGCGTGTTGGCCACACAAGGTAATCAGGTTTTAAAAAACATGCTCTGACAAGTGTCGTAATTTTTATCTGAGAGGGTGCTGATGGATACTGGTCCCTTTAGAGTGTAAAGTGATATTGAAGGCTCTGTGAAAATAAGGATTTAGGAGAATGAGGTAGTAGATTCACAAGCGCTGGGAAGGAGCAAGGACAGTCTCTTATTACGACAATATCTGTTTTCTCACAGACTACTCCTATCTCTCTTCTGCACAAACAATTGTTTGTCAGTTCCAGTCGCTCAACGCG
Organism: Oreohelix idahoensis; assembly: GCA_024509875.1. NCBI lineage: Eukaryota > Metazoa > Mollusca > Gastropoda > Stylommatophora > Oreohelicidae > Oreohelix > Oreohelix idahoensis. The sequence continues at coordinate 18,297 of JAMPIV010016950.1, read as the reverse complement.
CTCACCGATTTGGTGATTCTGTCGCTCAACGTACATGAATACAACCTACACAGATGGAAATGTTTGGAGTTTTAGGCCAACCGACAACCAACACAATTAATGATTAATACCTTTATTATCATAAAGGACTCACACATAATTGTACATTTACAGTCAAAAATCAAAGGTTACAGAATACAAATATAACAAGGGAAGAGGGGTTTTTGAGGAGAAATATCCCATCCACCGTTTAACGTTTATATTTACTAACAGACAAAACCCGGTCCCAAAGACAAGAAAGGGGGGGGGGGGGGGATCAGAGATAAGCAATTTAACCCACTGGTAAAGTTATTACTCTGAGGCAAGGGGTTACAGTAAAGGAGGGGGGGTTTAGAGGAAAAACTAGGGTTCTCAATTGTCTCCCTTTAAATCAACAAATTTGACGGGAGGGGGAATGAACACAGTTACCCAATCCCGCTAGGAGAGATCCCGTACAAGGAATATAATGCACCTTAGTACAAGGTCGAACTAATTAAAAAGGTAAAGAAAAGATAAATCTCCTTTCATTCAAAAAAACACACTAGGGCTGGCCATCCCCACAAACACACACGCAGACTTACCGAAAGGTGAATTCTGGCACTTCATAGGAAATACATCACAAAAAAAAACAGCACTAAACCTTGGCTTAGGTAAAAGTAATTTCTTCCGTGTACAGCCCCAGATTTTGCGGGTTGTTGAAGTTAACAAAGTGTCCCGAAATCGCTGGACGTTGAAGTTTAACGGTACTGTTTGTTTATTAGATAAAGTTCCTAAAGAAAGGCACAGGCACTTGGCTAAGCGTGAGGTATGGTGTGGTTCCTAAAATTGGCACAGCTGGTGGAGATAACTTCCTTTTTCCGTAATGTCACAAGGTAAGAAAAACACTGAGGTAAGTTCTTCTTAGGGAGGGGGGGGGGGGAAGGAAAAACCCACTGAATATACGTGACAGACAGGGTTCAGGTAGATCGGTGTTTTTTCTTCACAAATAGGGGCAGTGAATAAAATATGTTCTGCTTCCAGTTTTCTTTAAGGACTCTATATGAACTAGTATTTTTAAAGTGTTTCTTGAATGGCTTTTTTCTCAGTTACGTTCAGAGGAGCGGGGCCCATTACAGGTCGCCACAAGTTTAGCTTTAAAAAGTTCATATGTTACTGGAGTTATCAAATTGAGTTTGGCAGAACTCTGTATATAATTAATAATTGCTGGGATGCAGGTTGAATGATCGTTCTGAATGAAAGATAATCAAAACAAGAAATGCATTACAAATCATATTATAATCTGACGCAATAAATTACAGTTAGCCTATTTACTTATTAGCGTCGTCAATTAACAAATCAGGAAAACTTCCCGTGAGTTAAAACAATTAAAAGCACGTCTATCTATACAGAACTAAACTGTATTAAAGTTATAATTCTCTTTAACGTCTGCAAAATAAATTTACGCGTCAATTGTATTAGGAAATACTTTTAGCTGTAACATTAGTTTGCACTAGAACTTAGAAAATGGGTTTATTTAATAAGGTTAAATTTACACCACAATCCATTGAAATCAATTGAAATAACTCGACCACTGATCATTCGAAGCTAATGTATAAATTACCGTCTGCACAGAAAGAATACACTCCAATAGTCACGAAGGTAGATGAAATCCAGCAGGAATCCGACTATGCTAGTGCAACTAGGATTCTGTCAGAGCGAACGATAAAATGCAGTTTCTCGGAGTTCTCTATTTATACTTCTCGAATGTAACTTGAATGGGGCGTGTTAAATTTTCGCACCTTTCTTGAACTTGAGCAAAATTCGAGATACCTCGCCGTGGTGTTAACCGTTGCAATTCCTACGATTCCCCCGGTCTACCGATTTCCTTCCGTCTCAGGCTGCTCGCATAAGAGTGCGAAAATTTCCCGAGAAGCTAACTCTGTGAGCTGAAAGTTCCTGATTCTTTAGATCGCGGCCGCTCCACGTTGAATTCTGAAGATCAGCCTGTTCTTTGATGGTACCGCTGTTCTGAGAGCTTTGGCAACTCCCACCAGGCGGGGTGACAGCCAGGTAAGAAAATGATCTGCTGTTTATTGCTCTAGAAACAGGAGTGAGTCTATGGCCCGTCCTTTTTTTTGGGCCGGCGTTAAGGGAAAGATTGCTATAAATCGTTCTCAGAAATGGTTGTGGGCGGGATTTAACCTCCCATCAAAGGCCATGCGATCTCAAACGTTCACATAAGATAGCAGGCTACATATTAATGATCCAGCGTGTAAGGTTCTCGTGGAAAAGCTGCATGCCGGTAAAAGTTACAACAGATGATCAGGGGTTCTAAAGTTATGAGAGGCCAATATTCTGTTATCATCCATCGAGTCAGGGAAATTCATTTGTCATACTTAGACGTACGTCACAATCGTCCCCACTTTTGAGACATGGAAACTCGTTTTCATGTTTCATTTATGACAATGAAGCTGCCCTGATCGGTAGCTTTAGGATGATTGGCATCGTCGATTTTCTCCTCTTCCTCTGTGGTCCAGTTTCTACTCAAGAAGTCAGCTCCGACATTCTGTTTTCCTGGAATATATTCCACTTTGAAGGAATAAACACTCAATAGCAAGGCCCAACGCATTATCCTTGCGTTGAATTCCTTCTTGGCACCCAGGAAAGCTAGTGGAGCATGGTCTGTTTGCACCGTGAAAGAAGTACCATACAGAAACTCATGATGGCGTCTGATGCCATGAATCAGAGCGAGACATTCTCTTTCAACGACACTGTAGTTGCGTTCCGCTTTATTCAGTTTCCGACTGCCATAGGCAACTGGAAATAGCATGTTCAGGTCACTGTCATCGGCTTGCAGCAATGTTGACCCGATGCCCTGACCTGACGCATCAACTCTCAGTATGAAAGGTTTCTTAAGGTCAGGTAACCTTAGGATGGGGTATGCCGACAACTGTCCTTTCAAAGTGCTGTATGCATGTTCGCACTTTTGATTCCACATGACCTTATCAGGACAACCTTTCTTGGTGAGGTCAGTCAGAGGTGCTGTCAGTCCGTTGAAGTTCTGGATGTATTTCTGATAGTATGCACATAGCGATATGAAGGAACGTACGTCTTTCTTCGTTCGGGGTCTTTTTGCTGCCACAATTTTCTCCACGTTCTTCTTAATAGGCCAACTGCATCCGTGAGAAATAGTATGCCCCAGGAAGTCTAACTGTTCAAACCCGATGAGACATTTGCTAGGTCTGGCTGTGAGACCCGTTTCCTGTAGTCTCCTGAGGAGCATAGCAACCGTAGCAATATGTTCTTCATAGGTTTCCGATGCAATTAATATGTCATCCATGAAATTATGGATATGGGGACTTTGCAAAGGCTCTAGAAGCTTCCTCATCATCCTGGTGAACACTCCTGGTGCGTTATGCAAACCGAACGGCATCACATTAAATGTGTAATGTCCTTCGCTAGTGCTGAAAGCTAACAAAGGTTTAATTTCCTCCTTGACTGGTATTTGATAATAACCTTTACTGAGGTCAATCTTGGAGAAGATCTTTGCTTTGCTGAGCTTGGTGAACAACTCAGAAACAGTTTGGAGAGGTTCGGGCTGGAATTCCGTTACAGCGTTTAGCAACCTGTAATCAATGCACAGCCGAACTTCCTTATTGGGCTTCTGCAACAGCACTACACTCGAGCTGTAAGGAGATGTAGACTCACTGATAATTCCTGCCTGACGCAGCTTGTCTATTTCTCCGCGAAGTGCATCCGCTTTAGCGTACGGGATGGGGTAAACTCTGGTTTGAACAGGGGTCTCGTTTGTTAATTTCATATCAAATTCAATGAGATTTGTTCGACCAGGTACATCCGTTAAGACTGCACTGTACTGTTTTAGTAGAGCCCTGGTTTCTGTTTGTTGTTCTGGTGAGAGATTGTCGCCGAACTTGACATCTTTAAAGGATTCTGTGGGTTGCAGTGGATACTCCATGCAACCATCATCATCTTCCTCGTCTTCCGTTGCTATGGCGACAGCCAGGAGATGCTCGGAGGATGGCACCGGTCTTTCCAAATATTTCTTTAGCAGATTTATGTGGAAGACCTTCTCCTTTCCTTTGATGGAGATCTTGTAATTGGTACGTGAGATCTTTTTAAGGACGGTAAACGGCCCTTGCCATCCGATGCGAAGTTTATTGCTTCCGGTTGGGAGTAGCAACAAAACTTTCTCCCCTGGTTGGAGCTCTCTCTCTTTTGCAGCTTTGTTGTATCTTTTAGCGTGTTTAGCGCGGGCTTTCGTAAGGTTGGTTGTAGCTAGATCCCATCCTAGCTTTAGCCTTTCCTTGAGCTCAGATACATACTTGCTTGCAGAGACGACTGTCTCGTCAGCCTTTTGGTCTGTCAGGGACCGAAGTAAGGCTTCTAATGGCCCCTTTATAGGTCTGCCAAATAAAAGTGTAGCAGGCGGGAATCCCGTAGACGCTTGGGGAACCTCTCGGTAGGCGAATAAGGCAGCCGATATGTATAGGTCCCAGTCTTCCGGTTTCTCCTGACCCAGCTTACGTAACATGGTGGTGAGGCTGCCATTAAAACGTTCCACGAGCCCATTTCCGGCCGGATGGTAGGGACTTGTGTGGATATGTTTGGCCCTCAAGATCTTAAAGATCTCCTCCATTAACAGGCTACGGAATTGGGATCCATTGTCCGTCAAAACTTGTTGAGGGAATCCCAACCGTGTAAAAATTTGCACAAGGGCTTCTGCGACATGCTTGGAATTAGTGCATGGTAGCGGTACGGCTTCGGCCCACATAGTGCAAGTGTCAACTAAGGTCAGGATGAACCTGTTCCTTCTTTTGGTCTTTTCCAGAGGACCAATAATGTCGACAGCAACCCGTTCAAATGGAGTCCCTACTATTGGCATTTGCCCCATAGGTACTGGGGGTGTCAAGTGCTTGGGTGCTACCCGTTGGCACTGGGCGCAGGATTTCACATACCTGACAATGTCAGAGTTCATTCCTGGCCACCAATAGTGGGTTTTTATTCGCTGAATAGTGGCGTTTTGTCCCATATGTCCGCTAAAGGGAAGAGAGTGCCCCATCTCTAAGATCTGGCTTCGGTACTGCGTCGGAACTAGGAGCTGGTTATTCCCCGTGTCCGGGTTGCCCGTTCTACGATACAATACGCCATCCTTAGAAAAGATGTCTCCGTTGTGTCTGGGGTCCTTAGCCATGGGCAGTTTTTTTAAAGCAGAGCTCCAGAGTAGGGTCCTTTTGTTGCGCCTCCTTCAGTTCGTTCGGCAACAAATTTGGCGCAGGCTCCCTCTCCTTCTTGGCTTGCCCTCTTGTGGTTACCGCTGCCACAATCGGCTCCTTTGGTCTCCCAATAAACACATATCTACATCCCAGGATAACTGGGTAGATAGGATCATCCATAATGGCCGCTTTTATAACTCCTCTGACAAAGTCAGAGTGTATTTCTACCAGTGCGATAGGAAGCGTCCTGGGCGCATCACTCTTAAACACTCCACTAAGTTTGACGGTTTCCTCTGTCTCCTGACCTGGTTTGACTAGGTGTCTAGCAACAATACAACTAAAACTTAATCCAGTGTCAAAGAGACAAGTGGTTGAGGTACCATTCAAAATTACAGTTCCTCGAGTTGAGGGTCGGTCCCCCTCAGGTTGAGAATCACTGACATTGACTCTACCTTTCGAGGCTGTATGCAAACATCCAACGCGGTTTGAACCTTTTGTTTGCCCTGATCAGACGTTCCTGGTGTAGGGGTCTTCCGTTTTCCTTGACCTTGGTGGCCGCGCTGCCACGTAGGCTTGGTGGGTTGATCAGAATTGTTGTTGGGGGGGTATCGGGTTTTGTAGAATTTCGATTTTTTCCTGGGGAGGTCTCTGGGTATTATTTTCTCGTTGGTTATAATTCTGAGAGGAATTAGAGGAATAGGATGACTGCTCTAGATTTTGTTTACGAGATGGCTCATCTGTGGGTTTACGTTTAGTGCTGGGAAGTTCGGCCATTGCATTGGTATAGCGTTCGGCCTTATTGAGTATGTCCTCAAGCCTGACTGCGCCCTGTTCAGCCAAAAATCTACGGGTTTCGTTTGACAAGGTTGCCTTTATCTGTTCCACAAGAACAAGTTCAAGTAGTCCCTCATATGTAAGAGGTAGGTCAGATAATTCAATGCACTTTGTCAAATAGCCCGTGAGACGTGAAGAGAATTGGGGGAATGTTTCCGTGCTCTCTTTTCGGCTGTTTCTGAACATTTGCAGAAATTTTCGGGCGGTCATTTCGAACCGCTCTAGCAAGGCCTTCTTAAGCATGTCGTAATCATGTTGGTTCGGTCCCAGCTTTGTGTATACGTCATAAGCATTCGCTTTTAGTGACGTCGAGAGTTTAAGTGCCCAGCGGGAACTCTCTAACCCATACAGATTTGCGAGCCTTTCGAATTTTTCTAGGTAGCTGTCAATTTTTTCGTTAGGGCTAGGAAAAGACTCTAAAGCAAAAGACATCGCAGTTAATTGGGCAGACTGAGTGCTGGAGAGATCCATTGTTTGAGAATGGGGCGAAGACGGCTCTCCATTATTTGAAGTAGAGGCACTCCGACTCTCTAAAGCCTTGAGCGCTAATTCATGCTGTCTTTCCTTGTCTCTCTCTCTTTCCCTGCGGGCGTCCATCTCTGCCTCAATTTTCTTCTGCTCCAATTGACGATCGTCCGCTTCTTTCTTCCTAGCTTCTGCCCTCTCTTCCTCCGCGTCATACCTTTGCAGTTCCTGGGTGATAAACAGATTCGCGGCTTCTGTGTCTAATCCTGAGTCTTTCGCTTCCTGTCTCAAAATGGATCTTATCCTAATTCTCTCAGCCATTGTCAAAGAACTGGATGCTTCTAAGACTAGAGAATAGTAAGATGGAACAAGAAGGGGAAAAACTCAAAGCCGCTACGAGAAAAACAAAGTAAAAAAAAATTTACTGAATGACCTCGTGTGTTAACTTATCGCCGCTATTATTGTCACTTAAGACTCGTAACGCAAGCAACTATGCCAATTAAATGGTAAGTTACACTAGAAAAGAATCTACTCTTACTAACAGTAGAGAAAAATTTATATTAAACAATTTAAAAGGAAAAAAAAAATTTCCCAGAAAATGTTAATTCTCTAACAACAAACTCCGTCCCTGAAGACAATTTTTGAGATGAGACGTAGTTAACTTAATTTTAAAAAAATCAGAACAATCCGTCTTTAGCTTAGCTCAACTCAAACGCTTCATAACCTTTAGTGATTGTAAAACAATCACGCAGTCCCAGCAATTATATAACCAAAAATTTTCAATTCCCTCTGCCAGAGAATACAAATGTGACAATCTTTTATTATCACTAACTGCCTGTTCCTGTGGAAAAAACAAACCTGTCTTAATTATTGTGTGGTTGGCCCAAAATACTGAACGGCTTGGTCTAGGGGAAGTAATACTTTTAAAGATTATACCCTACTTCACAAAGACAATCAACCACACTCTATTTTAACTAAGTTCAGAATCTCGAACGAGCTAACCATATATTGTCGTAATTTTTATCTGAGAGGGTGCTGATGGATATTGGTCCCTTTAGAGTGTAAAGTGATATTGAAGGCTCTGTGAAAATAAGGATTTAGGAGAATGAGGTAGTAGATTCACAAGCGCTGGGAAGGAGCAAGGACAGTCTCTTATTACGACAATATCTGTTTTCTCACAGACTACTCCTATCTCTCCTCTGCACAAACAATTGTTTGTCAGTTCCAGTCGCTCAACGCGCTCACCGATTTGGTGATTCTATCGCTCAACGTACATGAATACAACCTACACAGATGGAAATGTTTGGAGTTTTAGGCCAACCGACAACCAACACAATTAATGATTAATACCTTTATTATCATAAAGGACTCACACATAATTGTACATTTACAGTCAAAAATCAAAGGTTACAGAATACAAATATAACAAGGGAAGAGGGGTTTTTGAGGAGAAATATCCCATCCACCGTTTCCCGTTTATATTTACTAACAGACAAAACCCGGGGGTTTTGAAGTTAACAAAGTGTCCCGATCGCTGGAAAGTTCCTAAAGAAAGGCACAGGCACTTGGCTAAGCGTGAGGTATGGTGTGGTTCCTAAAATTGGCACAGCTGGTGGAGATAACTTCCTTTTCCCGTAGTCACAAGGTAAGAAAAACACTGAGGTAAGTTCTTCTTCGGGGGAGGGGGGGGGGAAGGTAAAATCCACTGAATATACGTGACAGACAGGGTTCAGGTAGATCGGTGTTTTTTCTTCACAAATAGGGGGCAGTGAATAAAATATGTTCTGCTTCCAGTTTTCTTTAAGGACTCTATATGAACTAGTATTTTTAAAGTGTTTCTTGAATGGCTTTTTTTCTCAGTTACGTTCAGAGGAGCGGGGCCCATTACAGGTCGCCACAAGTTTAGCTTTAAAAAGTTCATATGTTACTGGAGTTATCAAATTGAGTTTGGCAGAACTCTGTATATAATTAATAATTGCTGGGATGCAGGTTGAATGATCGTTCTGAATGAAAGATAATCAAAACAAGAAATGCATTACAAATCATATTATAATCTGACGCAATAAATTACAGTTAGCCTATTTACTTATTAGCTGTAACATTAGTTTGCACTAGAACTTAGAAAATGGGTTTATTTAATAAGGTTAAATTTACACCACAATCCATTGAAATCAATTGAAATAACTCGACCACTGATCATTCGAAGCTAATGTATAAATTACCGTCTGCACAGAAAGAATACACTCCAATAGTCACGAAGGTAGATGAAATCCAGCAGGAATCCGACTATGCTAGTGCAACTAGGATTCTGTCAGAGCGAACGATAAAATGCAGTTTCTCGGAGTTCTCTATTTATACTTCTCGAATGTAACTTGAATGGGGCGTGTTAAATTTTCGCACCTTTCTTGAACTTGAGCAAAATTCGAGATACCTCGCCGTGGTGTTAACCGTTGCAATTCCTACGATTCCCCCGGTCTACCGATTTCCTTCCGTCTCAGGCTGCTCGCATAAGAGTGCGAAAATTTCCCGAGAAGCTAACTCTGTGAGCTGAAAGTTCCTGATTCTTTAGATCGCGGCCGCTCCACGTTGAATTCTGAAGATCAGCCTGTTCTTTGATGGTACCGCTGTTCTGAGAGCTTTGGCAACTCCCACCAGGCGGGGTGACAGCCAGTTAAGAAAATGATCTGCTGTTTATTGCTCTAGAAACAGGAGTGAGTCTATGGCCCGTTCTCTTTTGGGCCGGCGTTAAGGAAAAGATTGCTATAAATCGTTCTCAGAAATGGTTGTGGGCGGAATTTAACCTCCCATCAAAGGCCATGCGATCTGAAACGTTCACATAAGATAGCAGGCTACATATTAATGATCCAGCGTGTAAGGTTCTCGTGGAAAAGCTGCATGCCAGTAAAAGTTACAACAGATGATCAGGGGTTCTAAAGTTATGAGAGGCCAGTATTCTGTTATCATCCATCGAGTCAGGGAAATTCATTTGTCATACTTAGACGTACGTCACAACAAGCCCCACAGAGGATTGTTACAGCCTGCCTTTGTATCACTTACCAGGTTCTTAAGCCAATAAGTGCTAGTCAGATTTTAGAGCTGGTTCAAGTTACATCATTCTGTTGCCGTAGAATGCAAGTAACCTGATCGAAGACCAACAATCGTGAATCTATTTTTTAATGTCTGCTGCCTATAGACAACAACTGGCAAATTGCAAGTGAATAAACACGAGACCTTTCTCTCCCTTGATGCTGAAAACTGAGCACAGTTGAAGTAACTTCTGAAAACATTCCATCCAAATTTGATTTTACCTTTATAGTTGTTATTTTAATTGCCGATACCTTAATCTACCACCGGTAGGAAACTCAGCAGCTGTAAGGATCTACTTTAGCAACACTGAGTCTCGCTAAAGATTTACCTTGAAAGAATTATGTCTGTTTTTAGGTTTCAGATATCATCGTTTCAATTTGGAATAAGTCCATCCTGTACGTAACTTTCATTATCAGCCGCACGATCTGCTTCATTCAATCCCATCAACAGCGCAATGGAATATTAAAACTAAACATTTTACTGAATGTTAACTGAGGTAAAAAAATATATCGCTTTCTATTTTATACAGTTAACGAATAGAGTGTATTTTAATAAGATAGCTTGCTGGTTTTCATTGGGAATGCGATGAAAGTACCGGTACACCTGGAGGCATCACGCTTTTTAAGTGCCAGTGGGAGAGAGGGTTAATCCGAAATTTATCAAGGTTAAAAATTATTTCTCCCCCCCTTCCGTATCAAGGCAGGTTCTACCGTAGGGGAGTGACTTGTTAAGAGACTTCACTATACTAAGTCCAGCATCGAGAGGTGGGGGTGACCAAGTCCCTTTCTCGCTGCCTTTCATTCTGTAACTAACCAGCAGAGTCAAGTACCAATTTACAGCTGGGTAGACTCGAGTGTGACGACAACCGTGTTTGGAACCCGGTACCTGTTCCCCAAGAGGCCAGCGCTCTAACCACTCTACCAGTCAGACGCTCTAACCACTCTACCAGTCAGACTGCTTACGTGCTAAGAAGAAAATGTGCACTTTATTCAACAAATTACAACAACACTGAACATTGTATGTACGCATAAAGTCCTTTGGTGCAGGTTGCCTGAACTAGTAACAAATGCAGTGGTAGTCCATCGCGAGCGTCTTAATTTTTTTTTGTAAATAACAAAGATCCTGATCCGTATTTCACTGGCTTCCCAGCACGGCGGTCCTGGTTCGATCCCCAGTTGAGGTGGGATTTTTTAAATCGCAAACGGCTCTGGGGTCGACCCAACCTCATGAGTTGGATACCACAGCAACTCTGGGAAGGTTAAGGCGGCCGGCGTGATGCTACCCACATCACCCCTAGTGTGCCGATGGTCAAGAAAATATGGGCCTAACACCATATTCCCAATATGCCTCAATGGGCTTGTAACGGGATCCCATGATCCGTATATGTACCTGGCAAGATATACAAGTATATATCTTCTCTCATTAAAATATTTCCCCTGCCATCCTGTCTAATAAAGTGGTTGTTTACAAAATACAGCGTAGCTGTGTAAGAGAGTTACAGGTTGATACCTGAACGTATATTCTGCACATCGATGGCACAGGTGTGTATCAGTGTCATGTATTTGGACGCTTTAAACAGTATAATGTAAAGAAAATAAATTTCGCTCATCAGACATCTGCTAACGTTTAGGGTCGTTGCGTGTAATAATGGCCTTTGAATGATTTACGTGCATTTGCAGTACATTCCGTATGTCTGGATTTTAGAGCAGTGTTCTTGGGTCTTGCTGATTGCTTGATCTCGAGGTAAATTAAGTCAGATCTGTTATCCAGTTCATCGTTATTACTTTTCATCGCCCCAAAGAGCGTAGGCGTCCATAAACTCATGCCAAGTCAGCCTGCTCAGAGCGATCGGTCCAAGGTTTTGTCATGTTTCCATCATCAGTTTTATTTCTATCTGCAGTTTTTTTTTCTCCATGTGCGAACATTCCAGTTGCCAAATCTGGAGATTGTCGTAGAAAAGTAAGTGTGAGTCAGTGACCTAGATTCCTTTAATATACTTTGTTTCTTCATAATTGGATACTGTAAATGTAAACTGTTTTCATTCTGTTCTACTGTTGCGTGCCTTTAAATTAATACTTACAGTACATGTAGGAATGAATGTATATAGTGTGAGAATGAATGTATATACATTTGACAATGATTGCATACACATGTGACAATGAATGTATATGCAGTATAAAGGAATAAAGAAAGGTAGGACAGATTTGTTAGACGGATCTGAGTGCACAATTATCAATCCTTTGAAAATAAAGTTCGTTCGTTCATTCATTAGTTAATTAATTAATTAATTCGTTCGTTCGTTCTTTCGTTCGTTCTTTCGTTCGTTCGTTCGTTCGTTCGTTATTTTGTTCGTTCTTGCGTTCATTCATTCGTTCGTTTATTCATTCGTTCATTTATTCGTTTGTTCATTCGTTCAACGCTCATTCGTTCGTTAGTTCATTCTTTCATTCGTTCACTCGTTTGTTCATTCGTTCACTTGTTTGTTCATTCATTCGTTCACTCGTTTGTTCATTCGTTCATTCTTTCGTTCGTTCATTCGTTCACTCGTTTGTTCATTCGTTCACTCGTTTGTTCATTCGTTCATTCTTTCGTTCGTTCATTCTTTTCGTTCGTTTCTTCATTCGTTCACTCGTTTGTTCATTCATTCACTCGTTTGTTCATTCATTCGTTCACTTGTTTGTTCATTCGTTCATTCTTTCGTTCGTTCATTCGTTCACTCGTTTGTTCATTCGTTCACTCGTTTGTTCATTCGTTCACTCGTTTGTTCATTCATTCGTTCACTTGTTTGTTCATTCGTTCATTCTTTCGTTCTTTCATTCGTTCACTCGTTTGTTCATTCATTCACTCGTTTGTTCATTCATTCGTTCACTTGTTTGTTCATTCGTTCATTCTTTCGTTCGTTCATTCGTTCACTCGTTTGTTCATTCGTTCACTCGTTTGTTCATTCGTTCACTCGTTTGTTCATTCATTCACTCGTTTGTTCATTCATTCGTTCACTCGTTTGTTCAGTCGTTCGTTCGTTCGGCTTTCTCTGGGCTGCATCATTTGCCTCCATTCCAGAAGACCTTGGATGGCTGAGTATAATTATTTTCATAGTTGATTTGTCCATATTGTTGTTGTGGTGTTTGTGGTTTAAAGGTTCTATAGCATGGAGTAGCCGAGCCCTAGAGAAGACAAAAAACACAGAACAGACATGAAGAGGATAAAAACGACAAAGAAAGGATGGCACACGATTAGAAACCTTGGAATGTTTTCTTAAACTATCAAGCAATGAATGAATGATATTCGGTTGAATTGATTTCTTCAAATAATATCTCCTATTTGTATTTTTCTGCGTTGGTGAGTAGTGAATTTCTGTTCTTGTCTTTGGCCATGGTGGTTGGGTAAATTTTCTTTCGTTGCTGCCGACCTGGTGGTTATGTGGATTTTTTAGTTGTCCTTTGATTCTGTTACTGTTTGTTTGACTTCTGTTCTTATAAGGGTGGCATCTTTGCTTAAGTGAAACAGCTGGTCCCTCTTTCATTACTCATCAGCTTCCAAATTACTCCTGTCACGTGCCATCAACTCAGTATCTTTCCATGTCTTCATTATCAATTTCATTTTTGTCTCCAGCTGTCCTTTTTAATGTTTTTGGTTTACATCTGGGTCTAAACATCGGTCTACATCTGGGCCTACACACTGTTCTACATCCGGGTCTACACACTGTTCTACATCTGGGTCTACACACTGTTCTACATCTGGGTCTACACATTGGTCTACACCTGGGTCTACACACTGTTCTACATCTGGGTCTGCACATTGGTCTACACCTGGGTCTACACACTGTTCTACACCTGGGTCTACACCTGGGTCTACACACTGTTCTACATATGGGTCTGCACATTGTTCTACATCTGGGTCTACACATTGGTCTACACCTGGGTCTACACACTGTTCTACACCTGGGGCTGCACATTGGTCTACACCTGGGTCTACACACTGTTCTACATCTGGGTCTGCACATTGTTCTACATCTGGGTCTACACATTGGTCTACACCTGGGTCTACACATTGGTCTACACCTGGGTCTACACACTGTTCTACATCTGGGTCTGCACATTGTTCTACATCTGGGTCTACACATTGGTCTACATCTGGGTCTGCACATTGTTCTACATCTGGGTCTACACATTGGTCTACACACTGTTCTACATCTGGGTCTGCACATTGTTCTACATCTGGGGCTACACATTGATCTAAATCTGGGTCTACACATTGATCTACATCATGGTCTACACATTGATCTACATCTGAGTCTACACATTGACCTACATCTGGGTCTACACATTTTTCTACATCTGGGTCTACACATTGATCTACATCTGGGTCTACACATTGATCTACATCTGGGTCTACACACTGTTCTACATCTGGGTCTAATCATTGGTCTACATCTGAGTAAAGATACTGGTCTACATCTGAGTCTACACATTGATCTACATCTGGGTCTACACACTGTTCTACATCTGGGTCCACACATTGTTCTACATCTGGGTCTACACATTAGTCTACATCTGGGTCTACACATTGGTCTACATCTTGGTTTACATTTTAGTCTCTTACCCTGGGGTTCCAGAACATGAACTGAATGATAATACTATCAACAGGTTTTCTCAATGTGTGCCCTATCTAACGCCATAGACGTCTTCTCATCTCTTGTTCCACTGTTACATGTCTGGTTCTTGTCATCAGTTCCATTGTTACCTGTCTGGTTCTTGTCATCAGTTCCACTGTTACCTGCCTGGTTCTTGCCATCAGTTTCACTGTTACCTGCCTGGTTCTTGTCATCAGTTCCACTGTTACCTGCTGGTTCTTTTTATCAGTTCCACTATTACCGGCCTGGTTCTTGTCATCAGTTCGACTGTTACATGTCTGGTTCTTGTCATCAGTTCCACTGTTACCTGTCTGGTTCTTGTCATCAGTTCCACTGTTACCTGTCTTGCTCTTGTCATCAGTTCTACTGTTACCTGTCTGGTTCTTGTCATCAGTTTCACTGTTACCTGTCTGGTTCTTGTCATCAGTTCCACAGTTACCTGACTGGTTCTTGTCATCAGTTCCACTGTTACCTGTCTGGTTCTTGTCATCAGTTCCACAGTTACCTGTCTGGTTCTTGTCATCAGTTCCACTGTTACATGTCTGGTTCTTGTCATCAGTTCCACTGTTACATGTCTGGTTCTTGTCATCAGTTCCACTCTTACCTGCCTGGTTCTTGTCATCAGTTCCACTGTTACCTGTCTGGTTCTTGTCATTAGTTCCACTGTTACCTGTCTGGTTCTTGTCATCAGTTCCACTGTTACCTGTCTGGTTCTTGTCATCAGTTCCACTGTTACCTTGCCTGGTTCTTGCCATCAGTTCCACTGTTACCTGTCTGGTTCTTGTCATCAGTTCCATTGTTATTGTCTGGTTCTTGTCATCAGTTCCACTGTTACCTGTCTGGTTCTTGTCATCAGTTCCACTGTTACCTGTCTGGTTCTTGTCATCGTTCCACTGTTACCTGTCTGGTTCTTGTCATCAGTTCCACTGTTACCTGTCTGGTTCTTGTCATCAGTTCCACGGTTTCCTGTCTGGTTCTTGTCATCAGTTCCACTGTTACCTGTCTGGTTCTTGTCATCAGTTCCACTGTTACCTGTCTGGTTCTTGTCATCAGTTCCACTGTTTCCTGTCTGGTTCTTGTCATCAGTTCCACTGTTACCTGTCTGGTTCTTGTCATCAGTTCCACTGTTACCTGTCTGGTTCTTGTCATCAATTCCACTGTTACCTGGTTCTTGTCATCAGTTTCACTGTTACCTGTCTGGTTCTTGTCATCAGTTCTACTGTTACCTGTCTGGTTCTTGTCATCAGTTCCACTGTTACCTGTCTGGTTCTTGTCATCAGTTCCATTGCTACCTGTCTGGTTCTTGTCATCAGTTTCACTGTTACCTGTCTGGTTCTTGTCATCAGTTCCACTGTTACCTGTCTGGTTCTTGTCATCAGTTCTACTGTTACCTGTCTGGTTCTTTTCATCAGTTCCACATTACTGATCTGGTCATTCCATTTCAATCCTTCTATTCTACGCAAAGTCTCATTTATGACAGTCTGTGTGTTCTTTTTGTCGTTTTTATTATTCTCTGTGTTTGTAAACCATATAGTAGAACTGCCTTGACACCTGAGTTAAAGATTCTAATTCGTTTGTAAACTATCAAACCCTGAGTGGTTAGAGCCCTAGCCTCTCGTGGCAAAGGTGCTGGGGGTTCGATTCTCGGTATGGACACGCTTCAGTCTACCCAGCTGGAAATAGGTACCGGACTTTGCGCTTGAGTTAGGGATGGAAAAGGCAGCAAGGAAGGGAACTGGTCACCCCACCTCTCGATGCTGGACCTAGTATAGTGAAGTCTCTAACACTTCACTCCCCTATGGCAGTATCTGCTATTGAACTACCTTTGTATCAAACACTATTGTATGTTATAATATTGTTTTGTTCCGTACTTCAGAATAAAGAAAGTATGGAATGCAAACTGTATATGCTGGACCAGAGAGACAGGGGTTCAACTGCTTAAAATAAATTTATAATCTAAATATGCGCTGCTAAATTTTATTATAAACAAGCCTAGTATTACTACTACTATTGCGAAGTAAGTTGCCACAACAGTGACTTTGTTTATTACAAGCAGCTTTTTGTTTCCTTATATTTTCTATAGTTTAATTTCTTTAATAAATTGCAATGATTGAGAAATAAGCTTCTTAGTCTATTTGTGATAGCTGTGTGGGTGAGAGAAATGAAACCTATCTCTCTATCTTGAAGTTTTATCGTGTTTGCTATCTTTCTTCTTCCTACCATTTGTCCAGATTCTAGAACAACGGTAAGCAACCCAAGTGCTGTGTGCATGTACGTTAAGACAACTCAGCTCTTTAAAGATGTGAACTGATAAAACTATATCTGTTTTCCGGCTTCAGAGCTTTTGTGCAATAAATATTAACTTCACTGGAAAGACAATAATTTATATTTTACTAAATGTTAACATCACTTCAAAGGCAATAATTGATGTTTTACTAAATGTTAACTTCACTGGAAAGACAATAATTGGTATTTTACTAAATGTTAACTTCACTGGAAAGACAATAATTTATATTTTACTAAATGTTAACTTCACTTCAAAGACAATAATTGATATTTTACTAAATGTTAATTTATTTCAAAGACTATAATTGATAATTTACTAAATGTTAACTTCACTGCAAAGACAATAATTGATATTTTAGTAAATGTTAACATTACTTCAAAGACAATAATTGATATGTTACTATTTATATATTATATGTTAACTTCACTGCAAAAAAAATCGAGTTTGCATCGAAAAAGTTCATAAATACTTCTTCTTCTTCCTCGTTCGCCCTCAGACTTTCACATTAATGACTCTGATAAAGGTAGTAGTCAGTCAGCTCAAGGTTCCTGAGATCTCGTTCGCCCTCAGACTTCCACATTAATGACTCTGATAAAGGTAGTAGTCAGTCAGCTCAAGGTTCCTGAGATCTCGTTCGCCCTCAGACTTCCACATTAATGACTCTGATAAAGGTAGTAGTCAGTCAGCTCAAGGTTCCTGACATCTCCAAACTTTTTTTCTGTGGAGAGAATTGGGTTGTTGCCATGCTCTACTCCATTCACTGCTGTACGTTGGGCATGACTGAAGCAGATGTTCGGTTGTCATGGTGGCCACAGGTGCAGAGATCTGTTGTAGCGATCCTGTAACTTCTGGTATAAGTTGTACTTCAGCCTGCTGTGGTCCAGTGCGTAAGAGGCCAATGATGACCTAGTCTCGCCTAGATAGCTGGTGATAGGCAGCATATTTTTATACGGCCTAGGTGCTTTTTTCCCCACTAAGACATGAGTTTAGCTTTTATGGTTGTTTTAGCCATTTCATAAGTTGTCCCTATACCATTGTGTTGTAGCTGTTCCCCTTCTGTAGCAAGTGTGTCTGCCTCTTCGTTGCTTTGAATGTTGCAATGCGCTGGTATCCACTGGATTATTGAAGCATTTAGCCTGGCTTTCAAGTGAGTTTATCAGATCTTTGAACCCCTTAGCATGGTGACCCTTCAGGGCTGTCGTTACACCATGAAAGCTAAATTGAGCACCCATTAAAAGAGTACGCAGGCCTTTTCAGCTTTTTTTTTCCACAGTGCACTGACCACTGACCAAAAGCCATGATAAATTTGACAACAAAAATTTAATGAAGTTGAAATGGAATGGAAAGGAATGATCACAGAGGAATTAGTGCCGTCATCAGGACATGCTGTGGAAAGATCACAACATAATTATCCACCAACCCCCCCCTTCCCCCCCCCCCCCCACGTCATGTTTTGGCGGCTTACTTGCTTTTTTTTTTTTTAAGGGATTTTGAAGCGCTCGTGTTAACGTGGAAGACAAAACTTTGCTTTTAGATGGCAAGACAAGATGGGTAACTTTGTTTCCAGGCACTGAAAGGCGAATGTAAATATTTACACACACAATTTTTTTGGTCTGTCCCTGGATAAACCACTCACTGTAATTAGGTAAGCTGTGGAAAATTTCAGTGAGGTGTGTCTCTGGCAGATGCAATTACTTACGAGTGTTTTCACGTCCCACACTTACAAAAATAAATGTATGAAAAACAATTCTAGGGTGTAA
>JAMPIV010016949.1:0-73162 GCA_024509875.1 Oreohelix idahoensis | reverse complement strand
TACACACCCACACCCATAACACATATACAACCACCCCCCACACCCCCTCCCCTCCCCCCCCCACCCCCCCCCCCCCCTCCCCCCCTCCCCCCCCCCCCCCCCCCCCCCCCCCGCCCGCCCCCCCCCCCCCCCCCCCCCCCCCCCCCCCCCCCCCCCCCCCCCCCCCCCCCCCCCCCCCCCCACGCCCCCCCCCCCCCCCCCCCCGCCCCCCCCCCCCCCCCCCCCCCCCCCCCCCCCCCCCCCCCCCCCCCCCCCCCCCCCCCCCCCCCCCCGCACCCCCCCCCCCGAGAATTGGGAGTTCCTTTAGGACCCCAAAATAGATTGGGGGACAAGAGACAGAGGGGACAACAAAGAGAAAACGTAGTGGGACAGTTTTGACATCGTAGGCAATGTAAGAAAGTTCAACAAGAGAATTGAAAAACAGGCTCTAGAGGGGACGGGAGTTAGAGATAGAACAGGTCATCTTACGGCAGCCGTAATGACCACTGAAACAGTGATTAGAAGAAGATTATGGGCATGCATTTGGGATTACGTGACTACATCAATAAAACAATCTGCTGCGACTGTGAAGCTGTTAGAACGTCCTGCGCCCAGGAACTTATAGAACAATGTTGATACAGTTAAAGTTAGTCTGTTTTCTTGATCTGTTGTCACGTCTCGTAGTGTGAGTGTGCTATTTCAGTACAGGTAAAAGTTGTTTTGTCATTGTCTCGTAGTGTGAAATGTTGCCTATTTTCTGAGACTCAGGTTACAAATAGTTGTTTTTGTCGTGTCTCGTAGTGTGAATGTGCTCATCTTCAGTTACGAGGTAAAAATGTTACTTTTAGTTACGGTGTCTCGTAGTTGTGAACTGTGCCTGAGATTTCAGTACAGGTACAAAGTTGTTTAGGTTCACGTCTCGATAAGTTGTAAAATGTACTATTTCATTGTTTCAGTACTGGTACCAAAGTCTCTTTAGTCATGTCCTCGTTGTTTAGTGTGACTGTGCTATTTCAGTACATTGAAACAAAAGTTCTTTAGTTATGTCTTCGTAGTATGAGTGTTGTACTATTTCAGTACATGTATACGCAAGGATTCTGCTAGTTTAAGTTACGTCTCGTAGTTGATGATGTTGCTATGTCAGTTGCAGGTACAATAGTTCCTTAGTCATGTCTCGGTACGTATGAATGTGCTATTTTCAGTACAGGTACAAGATTCTTTAGTCGTGTCTGGCAGATATGAATGTGCTTTCTTCTATTCCCCCCCCCCCACCCCCTTTTTTTTTTTAGTCGCAAGTGCTTTCCACCAGTTCCATATTATTGCTGACTGATCTTGTGTCATACCTACTTATTATTTAATTTGTATTTTTTCGCAGGAGCAGCCATTTGCTGGAAAGTTTTGTTTTGTTACTTGCTTTGTTTGTTCGTTTGTTTTCGCTATTATATATTTGCCTCTAGCGATTACTTGAACGATTCTTATTCTTGTGTTGGACTTGAGTTCTTCTTGTCAATATCCCTATTGTGTCCCTTAATTATTTCCCTAGTGTTGTCGGAAAATCTCATCTTGTTCTAGTGGTACTCTTGACTATTGATATATCACTATCTTATACCTCCATAAATTACAGACAAAATATACTTCAAGAGTTTACATTTCTTGTTGCGAAGTGTTCTCTCCCTAAGTGCAGCAGCTTCCTGTCGGTTTGATGCATTTTATTACTCATTAACTTTCGTATTGTCTTTCTGTGCACTCTTTAAAAACCCACGCTGGCATTATCTCTATTCCCATTGAATATGGCATATCGTTCTGGTTTAAGTTGTCACAATGTTTAATTACATTATACTTTGATTGCTGTCTACCCTATATTTCATCTAAGGCGACCCTTAGATTCGGGGACTCCGTTTACTGGAGGATTTTTATGGGTATACTTCATTCAGCTCCGCTAAATTCAAATTAAGCCGTACCCGTATGTTTAAATCTGGGCACGTATTGGAGCGCGAACATGCAATCTTTAAAAAACTCGGCACATAAAAGCTAAGGTGAAGTTAAATTGAAAAGGGAGGCGTATATGAACAAATGATAAAGGCAGTTATCGCCCAATTAGGCCTGTAAAACTATAGCAAAGATAGGAGCGCTATGAGAACTCGTAATGTGTCAAGTGTGTTTACAACCAACGCGCTTACAGGGACATATCAGCTTTCATACTTACTTCTACACTTGCTGTGGGGGAGTGACTATGCCACCTTATAGCGGTACTAGCTGCGAAGTTGAGAATAATGTCGATTTTCAAACCACAGTTAACTACAAATATCAACAACAACACAGTCATCATCAATTTTTATATTACCTCAGCATGTACACCTGTCAGGGGAACATAAAAGAGGAGACGTGATGAATCGGCTTTGTGTAAAAGTTATCTGACGGTTTCGGAAAGGTAAACCTGCCATGATCTATAATCACTTCCCCAACCCTTCTCCCCACCCCCCCTTTTTACACAGATACCTCAGGGCGTATCTATCCCTGTGAAAAACATACATTATTCTTACGTCGAGAGATTAGAAGAAGACGCTGGAGATAGGGTTAGGAACCACGCACTGGAGAAAACTAGTTTCGACTTAGAGATTCACAAGGCGGGCGTCTTTGTTTATGGAATTCCCCATCGGTAAGAGAAATATTAGGATATCAAAGGAACACCACGGAGAAATGAACTGGAGGATGGACGAATTAACAGGGATGTAGAAGATATGGATAAGATATTGAGCACGATTGAAGCACGGGTCAGCGCAAGACTTGGTATAAGGACTTTTTTGATGGCTCGTATACTCCGGGGAGAGAGGAGCTGTCATGTAACGTGATGATCGTCGCGGGAGTAAACTCGGTTGTCTGTCAACAATGTCATAGCTAGCCCAGCCACAATTTTTTTTTCTTCAATGTTCAAGTTAGTCCTAAAAGTCAGGCTCTTAACCTGTTCTTCCACACCTACTTCTGTACATCTTCCCATAAAATTGGTTTTATAGCTGCAAGACGAAGAAAGAGTTAGGAATTCCCCTGACTTATGCCCGCCAGGCACCCACGGTCGACATATGTTCTGCGACTCGCGATTCGAAAGGACATACCTACCGCAGTTAAGGATTTACCTTTTTTTTTTTTTTTGTCATGTTGTCTTATTGCCCACTATATTGTCACAATGGGTGTTGTATGTTGTTCACTTGTCTCGTTGCTCAATCTATGTTTCCTGTTCTGTTGGCTATGTCGTGGTGTGCTGTTGTCACTTGTGTGTTTGTATGTTGGTCACTTGTAGTGTTGTATTGTTGTCATTGCAGTCTGATTAGCTCACTTGTCTGTTTGTCACCTTTGTGGTGTGTTGTATGTTGTCCACGGTGTGTGTTGAATGTTAGATCCACCTGTCTAGTCCGTCACTTGTGCTGTTGTCACTATGTGTGTTTGTATGTTGTGATCACTTGTGTGTTGTATGTTGCTCACCCATATTTGTTGCTCACCTTGTCTGTTTGTTCACTTGTGTGTTGTATGTTGGTCACTTGGTTGTCTGTTTGTCTGTTAATCACTTGTGTTGTTGTATAGTTTTCACTTGTATCTAGTTTGGTCACTATGTCTTTTGTTGGGTGTTGTCACATCGTGTGTTTATCATGATGTCACTTGTCTGTTGTATGTTGGTCATCTTTTGTTTGTCTGTTCGCTCCACTTGTCTGTGTGTCACATGTGCTGATGTTTGTTGACGTATCCCCCTCGATCTTCTTCTTTGATCCTTAGCAGCCGCCTCGTCAAAGCAGTTCATAGTTGTCGCCATCACCGGCCCCTTAGTGGCTCGTCTTGATAGGGCCTCTACCGCGAAAGACAACTAATTGATTCCACACTTAGTGCTCGGTCGGCAGGCACATCCTTTCGTTACAGTTGTGAATTACAGTGCCCTGCACACACTTTGGTTCAATTCTTTTGCATCTAAGGGCCTCCACAGTTCCTCCGGCCAGGTTTTCTTTTTTGGTCGCGCTACCTCTTCTTCGCGTTTTCCTTCAGTGGGATCCAAAGGCATAGACTGTTCTTTTGTCGATGGGCTTCTGGTGGGTCTCTTCCATGAGGACATGGCCAACCTCAGCCTCCAGCGCCTTTTCTGCCCAGCTATGATGGTGTGCATGTATACTCTTGCTTAGCTCGACGTACCGAGTGCAAGCCAGATCTTGGTTTTAAGGTGTGATGGTGATTCTGCCAAAAGATTTTCGGTGAATCTTTCTTAGGGCATGTGTGTTGCTGCTGAAAAGAGGTACAATTTCGACATTTCCTTCTCTGTAACTCGTCCCCCCAAGCCATTCCGCACCATCAGCAGACCATCCGACACATAAAAGCACACAGCCTCTGAATATAATTCTTAATTATATGTGCTATCCCATGTCTGATGTATATTCGCTCACAGTGCAATGATGTATGTTGTTTGCTAGCAATAATATGCGAGAATAAACGCTCAATATCAGTACGATTCAGGCAATAATAAACGATAATAAATCTACATTAGCCCGCATGTGTCTGACGGTTTTGGCATCGTCGATAGCCCAGCAAGCGCTGCCCTTTCTGCCACAGTGCTAAGCCTAGCAGAAACGAGTTTCACTGGAAAATGTGATGACAGACGCCTTTAGTTTTCGTTTTCGAGAAACACTTACTTAATATTTCAACTTCTGCCCAATCTGCTGATTTACACTTTGCTAGTCTAGCTTTACAATTAACTACTTTGGCGGAAGAGTGCCGCAATAGTACGCTATCTGAAGTAACACTTTTTGGTCAACTTAAATGTAAGCAACAAATCACGTAGTTATCATCTTACATTTTTTTGGTTAATATTACACGATACAATGCTAACTTTGTAACTAGTAACGCAAATTCTTAAAACCGCGCCCGTACTACCCCGCCTTCGGATGACACAGGTCTGGCAACGCCATATATTCACACATCACTGCGAAAAAGCCAGCCAAGGGCATAAAACCCACGCTGACTAGGTTTTATTTTCCTCTCTTCGTGGGGGTTAGCCTATTTCTGAGGTACACCCTAAAAAACCAAAGGTTTTTAAGTTTATTTTGAAAAAATACCATGCTCGGCAAGAGGAAGGAGGGGAAATGATGGTCGGGGACCTTGTGTAAAATTATTATTTGACTGATGGACGATGAAATTAAATTGCGAAATTTTAAACCCCATTTGGAAGTTCCCCAATAAGAGATTAATAATGGTCATTAGTAGACTTATGGGACGTAAAGATTAGGCTTGTGTAAGAATGCTACCTAAAAATATTATGATAGTCCCCAGTATTGGGGAGAAGTTAGATTGGAAGTGAAAATACATTAAATATCTAAGGAACACACGATCCAGACACACTGGCGGGGCGTTTCCTGCTCAATGTTTTTTTTTTGTAACGTTGGGGGACGCGAGCTGGAAAAAAGAGGCAGGGAACATGGCGTACATTCAAATTAGCTTTGAGGTTGAACAGAGTATGAAGGGGGAAAAGGGACAAACGGTTTAGGAAAAATGTAATCCTAAACGTGATATCTTTTGTATTTGGCATGACTAGAGCAGACTAGCCAATCGTGTACAGTTTTTTTTTTTTTTTTCATTCAAAATTATTTTTGGGTTTTTCATTCAAAACTGCATTTGAATATTCAAGTAGTAGAACGATTACGATTGGCTAGTGTGCTGATTCGATATTAGTAAAGGCTTTGATTATTCATTGCCAGTTGAACTAAAATTTGTATACAGATACGCTGAAAAACAGCTGTGTTAATTTTAAACTTAAATAAAGAATAAATTCACAGTCTGTGCAGTTCGGAGGAAGCTGAGGCCATTTCTTCACAAAATCAGCGTCATTTGTTTATATATTTCTTGATTGTGGTAAGGATATTTTATGACGGGAGAGGTTGGTATATGTTAAGTCATTATTTCCACACAGTCCATAAACCGGTATACGGCTGGTTGGTGTACTAACCGTGAAGGGGACATGTCGGAAGCAGGGATTTGTTGATTCCACACATTAAATCGGTATCTGGACTGATGTGATTGCGCGTTAAAAAAAAAATGTACACAACATACATCAGTCAGATACCGTTTAATGTGTGGACTCAACAATGTCTGCTTCCGACATGTCCTTCACTTTTTCCCCAATAGCAGTATCTAACTTTGTAGTTGGACCAAACATATTAAATTTCATAAAATATCCTTACCACAATCAAGAAATATATAAACAAATGACGCTGATTTTGTGAAGAGATGGCCTCAGCTTCCTCAGAACTGCACAGACTGTGAATGTATTCTTTATTTAAGTTTAAAATTAACACAGCTGTTTTTCAGCGTATCTGTATACAAATTTTAGTTCAACTGGCAATGAATAATCAAAGCCTTTACTAATATCTATCAGCACTAGCCAATCGTATCGTTCTACTACTTGAATTCAAATGCAGTTTGAATGAAAAACCCAAAATAATTTTGAATAACTGGTAGTCGATTGGCTAGTCTGCTCTAGTCATGCCAAATACAAAAGATATCACGTTTAGGATTACATTTCTCCTACCGTTTCCCTTTCCCCTTCATACTCTGTTCACCTCAAGCTAATTTGAATGTACCTCCCTGCCTCTTTTTCCAGCTCGCGTCCCCCTAACGTTACAAAAAAAAAACATGAGCAGGAACGCCAGTGTGTCTGGTCGTGTGTTCTTAGATATTAGTATTTCTTCAATAACTTCTCCAATACTGGGACTATCATATATTTTTAAGTACATTCTTACACAGCTAACTTTACGTCATACTACCATATAATTCTTATGGGGAACTTCCTAATGGTTTAAAATTTCCAATTTATTTCATCGTCCATCGTCAAATAAAATTTTACACAAGTCCGCCATCTTTCCCCTCCTTCCTCTTGCGAGCATGTATTTTTTCAAATAACTAACTTGTTTTAGTTACATCAGAAATGCTACCACGAGGAGGAAAATAAAACTGTCTGCGTGGTTATGCCTTGGCTGGCTTTTTCGCAGTGTGAATATATGCGTTGCAGACTGTGTCATCGAAGCGGGGTAGACGGGGCGGGTTTAAGAATTTGCGTTACTAGTTAGCATTGTATCGTGTAATATTACCAAAAAATGTAAGGATTACTACTGATTTTGCTACAAAGTTGACAAAAAGTGTTACTTCAGATAGCTATATTGCGGCACTCTTCCGCCAATAGTTAATTGTAAAGCTAGACTACAAAGTGTAATCAGCAGATTGGGCAAAGTTAAATATTAGTAGTGTTTCTCGAAAACGAAACTAAAGCGTGTCATACTTTTTCCGTGAAATCGTTCTCTAGGCTTAGCACTGTGCAAAAGGCAGCGCTGCTGGCTTCGAAGATGCCAACCGTCAGACACATGCGGGCTAATGTATTTATTATCGTTTTATGCCTGAATCGTACTGAATTGAGCGTTTATTCTCGCATATTTTGCTACAACAACATACATCAGGCATGTGACAATATACATCAGACATGGGATAACATAATTAAGATTATATCAGAGCTGTGTGCTTTATGTGCTTCTCTATGGTGCGGAATGCTGGAGAGTTACAGAGAAGGAAATGTCGAAATTGTCCTCTTTTCACACAACATGCCTAAGAAAGATTCACCGAATCTTTTGGCCGAATACCATCACCAACCAAGATCTGCTTACTCGGAGCAAGCAAGAGGACATGCACACCATCATAGCTGGCAGACGCTGGAGCTGGGTTGGCCATGTCCTCAGAAGAGACCCAGATGCCATCACAAGAACAGCTATGCTTTGGATCCCTGAAGGAAAACGAAGAGAGGCCGACCAAAAAGAACCTGGCGGAGGACTGTGGAGGCTGAGATGCAAAGAATGAACCAGAGTTGTGGCAGGGCACTGTACGAAGGATGGCCGCCGACCGAGCAAAGTGGAATCAATTAGTTGTTGCCCTACAAGACGCCACTAGGCGTGATGGCCACTGACTGCTTTGACGGGCGGCGGCTAAGGATCAAAGAAGAAGATGGGATAACATACATCAGACATGTGACAACAGACAAGTGACAACAGACAAGTGACAACATACAACAGACAAGTGACATCATATAACACACATGTGACAACACACAAAAGACAAGTGACAACAGACAAGTGAAAACATACAACACACAAGTGATAACAGACAACAGACAAGTGACAACATACAACACACAAGTGACAACAGACAAGTGACAACAGATAGGTGACAACATACAACACACAAGTGACAACATACAACACACAAGTGACAACAGACAAGTGACAACAGACAGGTGACAACATACAACACACAAGTGACAACATACAACACACAAGTGACAACAGACAAGTGACAATAGACAGATGACAACATACAACACACAAGTGACAACATACAACACACAAGTGACAACAGACAACAGTGCCAACAGACAGATGACAACAGACAAGTGACAACATACAACACACATGTGACAATATATGGCAAAAGACAACATACAAAAAAAAAAAAAGGAATCTTAACTGCGGTGGTAGTCCTTTCGATCCAGTCCAATATGTCACGTGGTGCCTGGCGCAAGCAGATTCCACTCTCGTCTTGAGCTAAAACCATTTTTATGGGAAGTGTAGAAGTAGGTGGGGAGAACAGGTAAACCTACTTTAGGACTAACTGAACATTGAAGTGTGGCTGCTGCTATGACATTGTTGACGCCCGAATCATCGTTACATGACAGCTCCCCCCGGAGTATAGGCCTTCAAAAAGTCTTATACCAAGTCTTCCTGTCCCGTGCCATCTGCTCAATATCTTTCCATATCTTCTACATCCCTTTAATGTCCATCTCCAGTTCATTTCTCCGTGTGTTCTTTGATATCCTTATATTTCTCTTACCATGGGGATTCCATAACAAAGACGGCCTTGTAATGCTATCAACTAGTTTCTCCAGTGCGTGTCCTACCCATCTCCAGCGTCTTCTTCTAATCTCTCGACGTAAGAATAATGTATGTTTTCACAGATAGATACGCCCTGTGGTATCTGTGTAAAAAGGGGGGGGGGGGAAGGGTTGGGGAGGATTAGATCATACAGGTTTACCTTCCGAAACCTCAGATACTTTTACACAAGCCGATTCATACCTGTTTTAGTCCCCGACAGGTGTACAGCTGAGGTAATATAAATTGATGATCTGTGTTGTGTTGATATTGTAGTTACTGTGGTTTAGAATCGACATTATTCCACTTCGAGCAAACCCATAGGTGCATAGTCTCCCTCAGCAAGTGTAGAAGAGTATGAAAGCTGATTGTCCCTGTAGCGCGTTGGTTGTAACACACTTGACACATACGAGTTCTCATACGTCCATCTTTGCTAGTTTTACAGGCCAATTGGGCGATAACGCCTTTTCATTGTCAGATACGCTCCTTTTCAATTTATTCACTTAGCTTTTAGTGCCGAGTTTTTAATGATTGCATGTTCGCGCTCACGTGCCAGTTTAATACTGGTACCTAATTTGAATTTAGCTGAATGAAATACCATAAAAATCCTCCAGTAACAGTCGAGCTAAGGGGCGCCTGAGAGGAATATAGGTAGACAGCATCAAAGATATTGTAATTAAACATGGACTAACCAGATACAATATTCAATGGGAATAGATAAGCAGCTGGGTTTTTAAAGAGGCACAGAGACAATACGAAAGTAATGAGAATAAATGCATCAAACGACAGGAAGGCTGCACTTGGAGAGACATTCGCACAAGATGTAAACTCTTGAGTATATTTTGTCTGTATTTTGGAGGTATAGATAGTGATATCAAAATAAGAGTACAATAGACAAGATGAGATTCCGACACACTGGGAAATATTTAGGGACATAGGGAAATGAAAAGAAATCAAGTCCAACACAAGAATAAGAATCTTCAAGTAAGGCTAGCAAATATAAATAGCAAAACAAACGAACAAACAAAGCAAGTAAAAAACAAAACTTTCACAAATGGCTGCTCGCGAAAAATAAAATTATTAAAAGTAGTATGACAAGATCGCAATATGGAACTGGTGGAAAGCACTGCAAAAAAAAAAAAAAGGGGGGGGGGGGGAAGAGAAGAGCACATTCATACTGCGAGACACGACTAAAGAATCTTGTACCTGTACTGAAATAGCACATTCATACTACGAGACATGACTAAGGAACTTTGTACCTGTACTGAAATAGCACATTCATACTACGAGACGTAACTACAGAATCTTGTACATGTACTGAAATAGTACACTCATACTACGAGACATGACTAAAGAACTTTGTTCATGTACTGAAATAGCACAGTCACACTACGAGACATGACTAAAGAACTTTGTACCAGTACTGTACTGAAATAGTACATTTACACTACGAGACGTGACTAAACAACTTTGTACCTGTTCTGAAATAGCACATTCACACTACGAGACGTAACTAAAGAACATTGTACCTGTACTGAAGTGGCACATTCACACTACGAGACACGACAAACAACTTTGTACCTGTGCTGAAATAGCACATTCACACTACGAGACATGACAAACAACTTTGTACCTGTACTGAAATAGCACACTCACACTACGAGACGTGACTACAGATCAAGAAAACAGACTAACTTTAACTGTATCAACATGTTCTATTAAGTTCCTGGGCGCAGGACGTTCTAAACAGCTTCACAGTCTGCCAGGCAGATTGTTTTATTGATGTAGTCACGTAATCCCAAATGTCATTGCCCATAATCTTCTTCTAATCACTGTTTAAGTGTCATTACGGCTGCCGTAGATGACCTTGTCTATCTCTAACTTCCCGTCTCTAGAGCTGTTTTTCAATTCTCTTGTTGACTTCTTACATTGCTACGATGTCAAACTGTCCACTACGTTTTCTCTTTGTTGTCCTCTGTCTCTTGTCCCCACCAATCTGTCCTAAAGGAACACCACATACTCCAGCTGTCGTCTTCTAGCAACATGCCTAAAAAAATGAACTTATTTCTTCTATTATGAATAATAAGCTTCCGTTGAGCTATTGCCTCGTACAAGACATATTTATTACCGCACTCTTTATTAACTGTTCTGTCGTGAAATATTCGAATCCACATATATAAATTAAAACGTAAATGTAAAGCCTAACACATAACTTCAATAAAAGGAAAGAAGAATGGTAAAGAACAGTGCTGTCACAATGACTGTACTCGAAATCCCCCTTGTTTTCTACTTCGTCTGTGATGCGTGATGCCATATGATGATGGATGGTATCCGCATGTCTGGTTTTGTGTAGTGTGCAGATGTGTTCAGTCAAACAATGTTCATACAAAAATAACAGGGCAATCCACATAGGACGTCAGTAAACTCACGACGTATAAAGTCAATGATTCTTGAAACAGCCGTTGACGTTTTTCTTCATTATTTATTGTGGACGCCACAGTGACAAAATGGTTACGCGAATATGTAGACACATCAAACAGTCATTATCACAGCAACATTCAATACAGCAATAGACGGTAGACAGCATTACAATGATGAGTCAGGTGCATGTTATATTTCATAGTGCTGTAAATGTAGTCAGGTGAAAAACTCCATCCTTTTCTATAACAGCCAGGAGATAACCAGATGTATGAGATCAGTTCACTCTCCTTAGTCTGACTTCAGCAAGACAGACACGTCTGCCGAAGTATAAATAATGTCCTCAAAAAATATCCTCTAGATAACAAAGGTTTTTCAAACCTAGTTCAGGTAACCAAGTAGCAAGTAATAGTCCTTGGGACCTGCATCAACCGATGCAACACAATACAGCGACATGTGAGCTAGGAAAACATCTCGTGACGACGACTTTCGAAGACAGGCTATGAACCAGAAATCGTTCACGACCAAAAATCGATAGAGTTAATGAAAAAAGTCAATTTACCTTGCTTTCATGAAATACACAGAAATATCACGCCTCCCGACATGTGGGAAACACTAGAGGTATTATCTCGAATAAACGAAATATCCATTAAGAGGACTACACATCCCTGACAGAACAAAAAATAGCGGAGATCCCCTCTTCAACGAGGCATCTCTTTCGCCATTCCAAATCGCTCACTCCACTAGTGGTGGGCGGAAACCGATCGACCAAGAAGCAAGACAAGTCATGCGCAGTCCAGCGCAAAATGACCACAGCTCAAACTTAACTGCATTCGATACCAACGCGAGAAGACAAATGCTTACCGAGAAAAGTAACTATAAATTTCAAGCAGTTGTTGCCCTTGCGTTATAAAATAGATATTGTAATAAAACGATGTTGCGAGAATTTATCACGCAACATATCACCACCTCCTCCCGATAAAAAAAAAATGTGGAACATATTTTTTTTTTCAATATCAAAGAGCATGCGATAAGCGGCTCAAAACGCACGAATTATGCGCTGATAATTAACTAAATTGCCTAACATGAGGCTAAATATAGAGTGTCTGGTGAGGATATACCTCAACAGAAAAATAAATATGTCTCAAAAAATATTCACATCGGGGAGGTGTCACCAACACACATCACGTTAGCATGTAAACACAATATACGTATGCAAGTTACCATAATCATCATTAAACAGCATACTCTAATATTGTCTTTAAAAATGGATGTACAAATCTGATAGGAAAATTTAAATAGTACATTCTTTGACATGTAATGACATAAGTACATAGTAAAGTTAAACTACATGACGATCCAGGACATATGCTCTGGTATTCCGAGGGTAAGTACACAATCTAGAACTCGTCATGCTTGATACTAGTAAGGTAAGTCCTCAGCTCAACAATGACATTCTGAGAAAGTACAAGCAATATAATGCTAATTAATAACTAATATGCTTCATAAGGTACAATACATTATTAATAATTGTGGCTGTTTAGTAAACTAACGGCCCTTATATTAACTACTCAGTCCTCCTCTATCATCTTAAAAACGAACAGAAGAAGATGACAACAAAGCACGATAGTGTGTACATATAAAGTGAGTACAGATGTGCTAATCTATTGTAGTAATATAGGTGTGTTATGACTCTGTAATATATAGGAATATAGGACAGAAGTATTAGTTAGAGTCATGTGGGCATCTAGACAAAATGTCAGCCATCACATTATCCGCACCACGGATAGCTCGTACCGTGAAGTGAAAAGGTTGAAGAGCTATAGCATATCGAGTGGATCTCGAACTCTTCAAATTCTTAGTCTGAATAGCTGTAAGAGCTTTCTGATCAGTCTCTAGAATGAAATGTGCGCCCAGGAGGAATCTTTGTAGCTTTAGAATTGACCAAACCATCGCTAACAACTCACGGTCTAAAACCGAGTAGTTCCTCTCTGCCGCATTTAGTTTTCTAGAAATGTACATAACAGGATGCAGAGTATTTGCATATTCTTGCATCAGTGCTGCTCCAATCCCAGTGGATGAAGCATCACTCCGAAGAACAAAAGTCCTATCAAGAGTAGGTAATCTTAAGATGGGAGGAGAAGAAAATATATTCTTGATTTGGTCTAATGAAGATTGGCATTCTTCAGACCAACGGACCAGATTAGGCGAACCTTTCTTCAACAATGTTGAGAGAGGTGCCATGATCGAAGATAAATTTGGAATAAATCTCCCATAAAATTGAATTAAACCTAAGAGACTCCTAACTTGTTTCTTCGTTTTAGGAACAGAGATGTTCAGTATTTTGGAAGTATTGTGGTCTTCTGTCTTCAAGAGACCATGACCAACACGATGACCCAGGAAAGAGATTTCACCAAAACCAACAAAAGCTTTAGAAGGTTTCGCTGTCAAATTATTCTCACGTAGAGTGGACAGTAAGTCATATAACCCTAAATAGTGATCTTCCCAGGTATCACTGAAGAGACAGATGCCATCTAAGTATGCGATGACATCCGAACGATGTGACAGAATTCGACGCATCATGCGAACGAAAGTGGCAGGGGCGTTCATGAGACCAAAAGGCATAACATTCCATTGAAATAGACCCCTAGGTGTAGAAAAAGCAGTAAGAGGTTTGGCATGCTCTGCTAAAGGCACTTGCCAATAACCTTTAGACAAGTCAAGTTTAGTGAAGAATCTAGAATTAGAAAGTCTAATCAGTAGATCTTCTAACAAAGGCATCGGTTCAGCATCGAACTTTGTGACCTGATTCAATTTGCGATAATCAACACAAATTCGTATGTTCTTATCCTTCTTCCGGACAATAACCATGGAAGAAGAATATGGTGAAGTCGATGGTTCAATTATATTTAATTGAATCATTTCATCCAATTCCTTTTCCACCTGCGACTGAAAGTGTATAGGAATAGGATACGGCCTAACCCTAATTGGATTATTGTCGGTAAGAATTATGTCATGTTCTATGACATCTGTGTGTCCAGGAATGTCAGTGAGAACATCCTGAAATGTTTGTAACATCGACGAGACTTGTCGATGTTCGTCACCAGAAAGATTAGGAGAAACCAAAACGTTTTTCCAAGATTCCGTGGAATGTAATGGAACCACTGGAAGGGGAAGGTTGACATCAGAGAAGGTAGCTTCCTCATCCTGTATGACAGACAGGGATGAATAATGACCGTGAGGTGCAGGAGCATCATCCGTTGCCTGGAAAATAGGCAGCAAATAGTCGGACGTTCGTGAAATTCCGAAAGCATGTTTATGTGGAAAGTTTTATGCTTTCCATCAATATCGACCACATAGTCAACATCGGAAATCCGAGAGACTATTGCATACGGACCTTTCCATGCAATAAGAAGTCTATTTTCCCTACTGGGGAGTAGGACGAATGCTTTGTCACCTGGACAAAGTTGTCGTAGACATCTATTCTTGTTAGCAAACTGTCTTGCCTTCTCTTTAGCAATTTCTGATGAAGCAGTTGCTAGCTTACATGCCTCAATGATCTTTTGTCTAAGAGCAATGACATACTCATATGAGGATTGAGTTTCATCGCTAATATCATCGGCAGTGATGAGATCGTGTAATAAAGACATAGGGCCGCGTGGACGCGCGCCAAAGACAAGTTCGAAGGGAGAAAATCCTGTGTGTTCATTAGGGACTTCTCTATAGGCAAAGAGAGCCGCGGGTAAAACCCTGTCCCAATCTTGAGGATGATCTTCAGTTATCTTACCAAGCAAAGTCTTGAGCGTTCTATTCAGACGCTCAACTAACCCATTAGACATAGGATGGTAGATACTACTGAGAGAGATCGTTCAATATGTAAGGTAGACATTACCTGTGACATAGTGTCAGATATGAGTTGAGTGCCATGGTCTGACAATATTTCTCTGGGGAACCCCAAGCGAGAAAATATCAACCAAAGAGCATCTGCGATATCTGTAGTAGATATGCTCTTAAGAGGAATAGCCTCTGGCCAACGTGTGCACATATCGACACATGTAAGGATAAACTGATGTCCTCTGGCCGACTTGACCTTAAAAGGGCCAATAATATCTATGGCCATTTTCTGGAACGGCCGAATAGGAATGTCAGCAGCCTGGATAGGCGCAGCATGTCGTGGTCCTCTAGATTTGACCTCCTGACATACCTTGCATGATCGGCAGTAAATACGAATGTCCTTATTGACAAAAGGCCAAAAGAAAGCCGCAAGGACTCTCGACTTCGTACGGGAAAAACCCATATGTCCAGCACATTGCGAGTCATGAGCATGTTGTAATATTTGCACTCTCATGCTCTTGGGAACAAGAATTTGCGAATGTGCCGACGTAGTCGAATCTTGTACCATACGTACAAGTACGCCGTTTCTCATTGCAATCCAAGATTTTCTATTTGTATCCTGATTCGGATCACCTTTCTTCGCAAGAACGAAGAATTTTTTTAAAGAAGGATCTTCTTCTTGCAATTTTATGAAAGAGTCACGAGTGATCACTAAGTGACTATCTTGGCTATCAACTTCATTATCACTATTCAGTGAAGTTTCGGGTGTTTGTAGAGCTTGTGCTCTTGTAACTACTGCATTTGTAGCTTGCATGTTATTATCTTCCCAAGCAGCAATCTGCTGTGGGGTACACTCCCTAACTCCGTGAATACGACCAATAATAAGGTCCGCAATAGGATTAGGTAAGAGACAAGCATGCACATCACCAGTAAAGAAAGGAGTGGCAATGCGAATTACAGCAGTAGGATATTTTTCTAGAGTGCCGCCAAATGTGACACATTTAATAACCCTTCCTGTAGCACAAGATGGATCTACAAGCGATTGTCTAACACCAATAGTGGTGCATCCGGAATCGAAAAAGTAGTGAGACCGGAGTATCATTAACAAGACCCTTATGTAGAATTAAAGAACCCCTCCCGTCATGCGCAACAGCAGCAGGAAGAGCGGGAAGTGGGTGACCACAACTCAAAGTAGTTATGGTACCCGGTTCGAATAAAGTACTGCATTGGGGGCATTTGTTTGCTCTCTCAAAGTCAAAAGCAGAACCAGTGACAGCGTCAAAGTTTTTAATATCAACAACATGATTACAGGCTCCCTCAGTTTCCTGTTGTACAGCATTAGCCTGCTGATATCTGTTTTTTTTGTGTTGAGATCTACCCCGACTATTATTACCTCTGAAGTTATCAGAGTTATTATTATCTCTGCAGTTATTATTGTCTCTATTGTAATTGTTATCCTGGTTCGAATTCCAGTTTCCACGATTACTATCATGTTCACATTGATGCGAACATCTATTTGTTTGGTTCTGAGGTCTTCGGCAGGAATAACCTCTATTACCATATCCTCTTTTGAAATGCTTATAATTATTAGGATGATAGTAACGACCACTATCAGGTTGTCTCCAATTCTTCGAAGAAGAATCACCATGAAATTGGTTTCCATGATTTTGACAGAAATTACCGCTGCTCTTTCTATCAAAATTTTGTTGGAATCTACGAGCAAAGTTTTGACCATACGGAGCTGCCGAAGCAACTGGTAAACCTTCTTTCACCTTAGAGTTACCCATGGTTATGTGTGGGTGTGCAGTTACGTATTGGCAACAGAAATCTTCCATTTCCCTTATTGTTTTAGGTTTACGTTCATGAAGGAAAGCAAGGAAAGACTCATTGACAGACGACATGACTTTGTCTCTAAGTATTAAGTCCATAAGTCCTTCATAAGTTTTTTCCGTCTTAGATAGTTCAACCCATCGTGAGAAAGTAATGCGTATTCTTGCAATAAACTCGGAGAATTCAACTCCATTTCCAGGTAACATGTTTTTAAATTGTAGACGATAGCCGTCTTCGTTAAGCTGATATTTCTTTAACAGAGCGGCCCTGACAACCTCATAATTGTTCTTGTCAGGTTCATCCACCATATTTAATATACTTAGAGCTTTACCTGTCAGTATCCCTGATAACTGATAAACATATTTTGCTTTGTCTATGTTATGAGCTGTACATGCTTGTTCAAATCTGTCCAGATAGAACATTATGTCATCACTGGAAGGACTAAAAGTTGGTAACTTAATCTTAAAAGTATCATTATTAGCCTTACCAGAAGATGAACCCTTGTTTGAATCATTACCATTACTCATGTTCATCAATTTCAATTTTTCCAACTCTAAAGCTAAGACCTTTTCTTCATGTTCCATTTTTGCTTTCTCTTTCCTCTCATCAGATTCTCTCTGTAATCTTCTCTCCTCAGCCTGAGCCTCTATTTGAAGTCTTTCAGCTTCTTTTTCAAGTCTTTTATTTTCAGCCTCTTTTTCAAGTCTTTTATTTTCAGTCTCTTTTTCAAGTCTTTTATTCTCAGCCTCTTTTTCAAGTCTTTTATTTTCAGCCTCTAGCTGGAGTTTTCTTTCCTCAGCTTCTGATTCCCTTTTTTGTTTTTCCATTTCCATTTGGAATCTTTTTTCATCCACCTGCATCTGCAGTTTCTTTTGTTCAGCTTCCATATGCAGTTTCTTTTGTTCAGCTTCCATTGCTTTATCATATCGAGCAGTTGCAAATTCTTCTAACTTATCACCAGTCTTCCCAAGCAATTTACCCTGCTCAATAAAGTGCTCAAATGTAGACATGTTGTCTAACATATGCGTCCAAAACCTGAAATAATTAACTAATTTATTTCAAACCTAAGTGTAACAAGTCTTAATTAAGCACTTGTATATTCACATCACCTTATATTATCCCAGTCTCTGTGGGAAACAAGTCTCCAATCAAAGAACTTGTATATGAAATATCAACAATCAATTCTTGATCATAAGTGCACTTCTCATTCAATAGTGCACAACACTATTCATCATTCATTTATCATCAGTGTAGTAGTAACAGTGCATTAGCATAGCCCATTAACTAATTACTATAACTGTAAACAATGACTATGTAAACACATGCAGAATGTAAACATTGAAAATGTAAACAATGCAAACAATGTAAACAATAACAATGTAAACAATAACAAAGATCAGCAACAATACAAAAACGTTCGCAGAAATCAACTAAAAATAAAGCAGAAATTAATGAAATATCACAAAAAATGTGACGATATCTACGATAGAATTAAACAAAATACATGACCCCACAGTGTATAAACAAAAATGTTGTATGAAACTAAATTATAGACAAGAGTAGGCTAACAAATACAAACAAATCAAAACAAAACTAAAGAATGCGAAATAATAACGAAAACAATATTAAAACATGTCATCACAGCTAACATAAATAGCAACAGAAGTCGCTTAGCAAATTCCAGTATCGGAAATTTGCAAACCCTACAGAAAACGCTCACAATAGACGACCTCTATGACGTGGCATAATCTAACGGAGACACCACCCAACCGAGAACCCGCTGAAATATAAACATATAAATATACAAATAACATATAGACATATAACATATAGAATGAGATGATACACAGAAGACTCAGCAGAAGTATAAGGGCACAGTTTACATACAAACAGGCCACTTAACTTATAGGCTTCCAATCGTAGAACAGCAGCAAAAAACGGATGTCAATCAACGTCCTAAAGAGCGAAGCTCCAACGATGATGGCACATCTGAACTGCTTCCACTGCTAACACGATGGTACAAGAGCTTCTGAAATACTGTGTGTTGAGTTGTTTCGGCACTTGACCTTCTAATCCAAAAGTAAGTTGATGGAAATCGGTACTTGGCCTTCTTCAGAAAACAACCCGTTTCAACCGGCACTTGATCTTCTCAACAAACGACAGCACTGGAACCTTGACAGCAGCAACTTGCTTGACTTGCGTAAAAGATAACAGCAGTCCGAGTCATCCGGCAACATGTAACAACGCCGGGTACTGTCAAATTCTTGTTTCCGTCAAAAAATTGAAATTTTGACTTTTACCGGGCAACGCCGAGTACTTTGAAAATTTTGAAGATGTTGGCTGTCTTGAAGAATGTTAATTTCTTGAAGGATGTTGATGAATTCTTGTTGAAAATGAAGTGGGTAAGGAACCCCGTGTTTGCTGGTACCAGAATCAAACCAGCTTATGGCCACCAAATGATGCGTGATGCCATATGATGATGGATGGTATCCGCATGTCTGGTTTTGTGTAGTGTGCAGATGTGTTCAGTCAAACAATGTTCATACAAAAATAACAGGGCAATCCACATAGGACGTCAGTAAACTCACGACGTATAAAGTCAATGATTCTTGAAACAGCCGTTGACGTTTTT
Source organism: Oreohelix idahoensis (assembly GCA_024509875.1). Taxonomy (NCBI): domain Eukaryota; kingdom Metazoa; phylum Mollusca; class Gastropoda; order Stylommatophora; family Oreohelicidae; genus Oreohelix; species Oreohelix idahoensis. The sequence goes on along the minus strand of JAMPIV010016949.1, from coordinate 53,527 downwards.
CTTCATTATTTATTGTGGACGCCACAGTGACAAAATGGTTACGCGAATATGTAGACACATCAAACAGTCATTATCACAGCAACATTCAATACAGCAATAGACGGTAGACAGCATTACAATGATGAGTCAGGTGCATGTTATATTTCATAGTGCTGTAAATGTAGTCAGGTGAAAAACTCCATCCTTTTCTATAACAGCCAGGAGATAACCAGATATATGAGATCAGTTCACTCTCCTTAGTCTGACTTCAGCAAGATAGACACGTCTGCCGAAGTATAAATAATGTCCTCAAAAAATATCCTCTAGATAACAAAGGTTTTTCAAACCTAGTTCAGGTAACCAAGTAGCAAGTAATAGTCCTTGGGACCTGCATCAACCGATGCAACACAATACAGCGACATGTGAGCTAGGAAAACATCTCGTGACGACGACTTTCGAAGACAGGCTATGAACCAGAAATCGTTCACGACCAAAAATCGACAGAGTTAATGAAAAAGTCAATTTACCTTGCTTTCATGAAATACACAGAAATATCACGCCTCCCGACATGTGGGAAACACTAGAGGTATTATCTCGAATAAACGAAATATCCATTAAGAGGACTACACATCCCTGACAGAACAAAAAATAGCGGAGATCCCCTCTTCAACGAGGCATCTCTTTCGCCATTCCAAATCGCTCACTCCACTAGTGGTGGGCGGAAACCGATCGACCAAGAAGCAAGACAAGTCATGCGCAGTCCAGCGCAAAATGACCACAGCTCAAACTTAACTGCATTCGATACCAACGCGAGAAGACAAATGCTTACCGAGAAAAGTGACTATAAATTTCAAGCAGTTGTTGCCCTTGCGTTATAAAATAGATATTGTAATAAAACGATGTTGCGAGAATTTATCACGCAACAGTCTGCAAATTGTAACGTTTCACGTTGATAGTAAAAGCCTACTGCTTCAATACCCGCCTTCTATGATAAAACGTGTACTGCCTTTCTAAGAAAAATCTTGAGATACGCAGCTGACCTAGATTTAAAATTCCATTCATGTCATTTTATACACTACGTTACCAAAAAAAAAACGAAAGACAGATGGACTAAAGATAGAAAGAAAGGGAGAGGCTGAAAGCCGGAACGCAGGCAATACTACCACAGTCGCGCGATACACAATTGCTGCCATCACGCGTGTAAGGCCACAAGCACTAGTTTTTTTTTCAAATCGACAGTGATAAAACGAGAGTTAGGTTTTAAAAAACTTACAAAACGCTTATTAGGAAACATGACATTCTACTGTTTTATGTCTGAAATCCTGACATTAGTATGACAGTACAGCAGACACCCTAAAGTTTGGAAGTGAGGAGGTGGCAACAGCACGACTATCCTGGAAGAAAATGCATATTTTGAACGAAGCCACTTAGCTCCTTTAAATTTGTATATTTGGGTTCCTTAGGACTTGCTGACAAATAATATGTTAAACGTTACGCAAATAGTCTAGGAATTACCAAAGTATAGCCAAAAGAAATAGTGAGGGATGTCAGACAACACCCAAATCAGAATCGCTCACTGGCAGATTTTCAACACACCATTGTACGGGAAATAGGCTGACATGTTACCTCCTATTTGATTGGCGGAAATTAAATGTAAGGCTAAACACGATTAGTCGGACTATAAATACTACTTCTTTGTTGTTAGGGGAAACGTGAGTAGGAGTACTTTTTTGAAAAGCTGTGTAAACATGGCATGATTGGTTAGACCTGCCAATATAGTCAATCAGAGGCGTTAGGTCAGCACCACATTTGCAAATAAACTTACGACAGAACCAGTGCGTTGAGCGCCAGTGCATATTTTTCTAAATAAAAGTCTGGGACATCGGCAGATCGAAATTGTGCTATATTCAGTGCCAGTCAACGTAATTCTGTATTATTTCCATGAATTGTGGTAAGCTTGAAATATTTGATATCTTTTTAATGAAATTGAATGTAAATTGATAATTTATGTCTGTATATATGTGTGGTTCAGTAGCGAACATGAGGTAAAGCCTATATAGTGCTCCAGCCTGAACAGAAGGTGTCGGAGGAAAGTAAAACTACATGGAATTGCCAAACAGTACACTGACACCTATTTTATTGACTAGAAAGAAATGATGCTGGAATTGCAGAGGCGTAATAACCATTAGGGAGGAATATACTGGTGAAATTGTTTCAGATGAAGATAGCAGTTGGCCTACCGCTCTGAACTCAGTGTTTGTTATGTATTGTGCTCAGTGTAGAAATAGAGTATAAATTAGTTCTGAAGTAGGAGGTACAACCTTCTTGTTTCAGGGACTGTTGTCCTAAAGTTATTGAGCAGCACCTGGTCAGAGCTTTGCTGAATCCAGAGGCGGACAGCATACTCCTTGGTCCATATAGCAAACAGTGAGGTGTCTCCAGAACACAGGGGAGCAATCGGACACATATGTGGCCGGGCAGGGTGAGTGGGGGTTGCTCGCTACAGACTCACAGGAATTTACCAGGTTCGGGGACAATCCTCTATGATGTTTTATTTTTAGAGCATATGGTTATTATTTGTGTTGCACCTGCAACGATTAGCTTTGGCATGATCCTTTAATAATTGGTATGATGGCTAACTGCAAACATATGATTCGTCAACAGCATTTGTGTTCAATGAAACAAATGTTTATTCAATTTCCAACAAGAACTGGGTTAAGTCAAATGGTAACCACACCAAATTTGCATAATAGCATGTTGACATTTAATAAACAAGCATAAAAAGTCAATGCATTATTTTAATGATGCAATATTCCTTATTGCATCTCGTAATCTTTTCAAGTTGCTAAAACATGGCGTGGCTCCTCTATCCTTCTAGTGTTCCTTCGTTTATTTGTTAATGTGGTCTAGATTTCACGTTTTTCTTATCTCTTCATTTCAATGAAGAGCCAAACTTTCTCTTATTCATTAGTATTCCTTAGTTTGACTTTCTCTCAGCTTAAGGACCTTCATTCTTGGTAAAAGGTTCAGATATATGCCTGGGTTTACAATTCTTTACCCAGTTTTCGAGCGTAGCTCCGTTTCAGTTATGACTGTGGGCTCTAACAGTTATTGCATTCAGTATTTAGCAATACTTACAGTTTTCATGAATTCACAAACAAATTATTCTACGTTTCGAAATTACACAGTTGCTTTAATTGTGCGAAGTCAATCTCCTCTATAGAATATCACTGAGCAAAGAGAATTACGTCTTGTCTCCACCGCTCTAAATTCATTACTGACTAAAAAAAAATGGCTTCGTCTCTTGTTCATTCCGGGGAAAAAAAAAACTCAGCCTAACCATTGGTGGGAAATCACGTGACCAATGCTTGGCGTTACGAAGCGAAGCTTAGCCTAAAATAATGCGTGGCTTTTCGAAGCTAACCTGGTTTAATTAAACATCTGCGCCAAGACTTTTTTAATCTTCTGTTTCTATAAAAATTTATTTTATATGTTAATATAGCCTGTATCTGAAAACTTACGGTATACGCGGTTACATACAGATCCCGGGGCCCTGCAAATGTATCCCGTAGGGAGACATTTGAGTACTATCAATAACAAAAATCCATCCCCAAAAATTTCTAAGTTCAAAAAAATTTTCAGAAAAATTTAAAGTTCAAAAATTTTTCTAAGTCCAAAAATATTTCCAAAAAAATTTAATTTAATTCCTATACTGGGGTCCTATGTCTATATGAGGTCGTCTGCTATGTAAAAAAAAAAAAACTAGTAGTGGACATCAACTTCAAAAAGTGTAACTTATTCATCACATCATAATATTTTTCACCAAATTTACAAATTGGCAACACTGCCTAACAAAATCTGCAAAACACTCATAAGGTCATCACTAAAAAAAAATGTGACGAGTGGCAACACTGGGGAATGAACAATAAACTATCTTATTTGCAGAACTTGGCTGGATTATCATAATCTATTACATTTCATTCAAAAATATAGTTGATTACATTCTCTTGGATGTGGTGGGGGGTGTTATCTCTTTTCTGTACTGTTATTTGCTCCATATTAAAAGCCTGCAAGTACTAAAAAAAATCTTTTTTTTTTTTTTTTTTTTCTAGTGAATGAGCCACTTGCTCATTATTACATGTAGAAAACATCTCTAAACATAATATGCATATTTATCATACGATAATACAACCAGCATCATTTTTATAAGTAATCATTTTTCACAATAAAAGCATTAAAACCTCATGGCTTATCCTTATTTATTTATTTGTATGTTTCCTTGTTATAGACATTTTCCAAATGGTAAGTGTATAAACTCGTTCTAAGTCCGTCACTGTAGAAAATGTTCTATATTACATTTTTTTTTTTTTTTTTTTCAAAATATGTGATGTTTGTCTCTAATATCCGTACGTCTGGTGGTGATCCTGTCCATTAGTCAGTTATTTCTAATCATTCCTTCTTTTCTGTCAATACAGTATTTTTTTTTTTTTTTTTTTTTTTTTTTGAACTCTTCCCTAGAAATATTATTTTATATATATATTTATTCTTCAACGATCTTCTTTGACTTACCATACATCAATTTTCAAACATCAAATTATTCAGCAACCAACAGACGAATGTGTTACTATCATTTTATGAAATATAAGGGAAAAGAAAAATATAGTTTCCAAATCATCATGAATTTTCTACATTGGGTTCCGTATTACTTTATTTTCTCTTTTAAGACAACTGCTTATACTTTTGACAATATGTATCCATGTTGTCACTCTCGAGGCATCCTTGTATACAATTTATATTTGTCTCCTTTTTTTTTTTTTTTTTTTTCATAACACCAATGTATCATTTATGGTGTACCAATATCATTGTATCTATTCTAGTCCTCCTGTTATCTTGAGAATTCATCCTTAGTAACTCCCTATGTACCTTATCTAGCAATACATTTATGCAAAACACATCAAACAATTATTTATGGAAACATTTAACTGAGATGTAAGAACTTTTGACAATATGAGATGAAAAAAAAAATTTTGGGGTCATCACTCAAAAAATGTGACATAGAAAGGAAGAAAAAAATATTCAATTGATCGTGAGGAATCTACAATATTCTTATAAGACAAAGTTCCTTGCACTCTGACTACTATTTAACCATATTATTTCTGGTTATCCTTGCATACAGTGTACCATTTCCATTTCCTTTATAAGTCCAATTCATCGCTCATGGTGCTCCAATATTTTAAAATGTGGATCCTTCCTATTCCTCTTATTCTGTACTGGAAATATATCCTTATTAATTGTCCATGTACTATATCTGTGACATGTCTGTCCTTGGGATAACGTTATTTTCTTATCCAATATCCTCGGGGTGAGCAAATCTCAGTATGTCCAATTTCATCAACCATTTATTTATTTTCTCTCCTGTAATTCTGGGTATGTTATGAGTATAGTACATTGTCAATTTATTCTAACTATCTTACAACATTCTGTAATTCGTGATAAGGAATAGTCATTTGTTATACAACAATGTTCATATTACAAAGGCAATGAGCAAAAATCAAAAAAAAAAGATATCTTCTCCCAAAAATGCGGATGTATCTCTATTTCCTTTACCTCTGGGTGTAGCAATTATTCAGTCATTATTTTTTTTTTCTCCATTATTTAATCTCCATTTTGTGTCCTTAGTACCTGTGGTTCCATGGGATTATCATAATTCATTTATGTCTCTTGTCTACTGATAATCCTTCAATAATGACTTCAAATATGGTCCTCATATGTGCAACAATCATCTGCTCTGATTTGTTCCATGGTATTCATCAAATATTCTATTATATCCTTGTCTTATCTCGTAACCACGAAAGACTAAGATTATTCCTCCTCCAATGTTAATGTGGGGGATTTTGTGCATCAACATTTCAACAAAATCTCAGCTGTGACAACATAAAGTTTCACCTTAATATAAAATGTCATCTTCATCATACATAACCTGTTGCTTCTTCATCTCATGTGTCATTAGTGGTTATCATGCGGTAATGGGGTATTTCATTTGCTAGGTCAGCATGTGCAAATGCTATTTCTTTAACATGGGCAAAGGCATCATCAACAAATAGGTGCAATTTGTTCAATCTGGGGTTAGCATATACTAATGCTCTCAAGGGATTCTTCATTTGCAGAAATTCAGCATGCGCAAATGTCATTGGGGTATTTGTGATAGGCAGTAAAATTTTTGACAGTACTAATATACATCTGGGTCTAAAATAATAATGTACATTTGAAATAATCCTGTGGAGAAAAATAGCATAACCTACAATACTAGTTTTGGGTATGAATTATGTGCTGTTGAGAGATGTCATAGTATGAACAGTATGATTGATCAAGGTGATAGATATAAAGGAGTTTAGCATAATATAGATCAAAGAAATATTAGTATGGGGTAAGAAACCAAAACTACTGGTGTACAGTGTCTGCATGAAAATACAGGACTCTGGATCTGCAAGGACAAGAAGTCTGGTGAATGAAACATGGAATATGATTCGTTTCAAAAGTAGAGATCAATGTTACAACAGAATAGTATGACACATGTGTTATAGGTAAAGTTGTGTAACATTCTGAATATCAAAAACTGTCTGACTAATAAGGGTGTCTGTAAACAAAGAACATTGTATCATCTGTGTCATCTTTATTTCAATAATCCAAATAAAATGTCTAACTAGAATCCTCCGTGGGCTGGTCTTGATTTCTTTCTGGGCATCATTATTCTAAGGCTGGAAAAAATAACTTTCTCAGTGAGGCTTTGACATCTTAGTCTGTAAGCAAGTCATTTGAACTGTCCAAGACTGAAAATAGAGTACATGGGGAGAGTTAGTACATTGTTAAAAATTAAGTGCACATTCGCGGTGACGGTACATGGGATGGCATGTACATTGAAGACTTGAGGGGCGTGTCTCAGCAAAGTTTTAGTAGTTCCTTCAGTTTCTCTGCCATCTCTAACCTTGCAATGTCCCGACTGCTTAGGCGAGCATCATACTGAGTAGCAGTGGTGACGGGTGTGATAGGCGACGACACTGCATTTGCTGATTGTTGGGACACTGAGGACATTGACGAATGCGGTGATGGCTTAACATCTTTTGATTGCGGTGATGGTTTCACTGTGGTAGGGGTTTGTATGGCTGGAACATCTGTTGGTTTTGAGGCAGGTATATGTTTCGCCTTGATTTTTCTTCTGACCTGGTTGTGCTGAACGTTAGCACCGGTTACAATGGGCACAGTAATTTGCACACTGTTGTTTTTGACTAGTTGAGATGAGGCTAACACTTCTCGGCTTGGTTTTGGAACATGATTGCGTTTCTTCAGAATCTTTCGTCTGATATAGTTGTGCTGTATACGCGGAATTTTGTTGCTAGGGATTGAGTCATCAGATTCTGTTTTATAGGCGCGTTTGACGCTGGAGCTGACTGGTACAAATAATGTACTATCCGCATCACTGGTTTCAATGGAACTAGCTGTATCAATGTCTGTTTCTTGTTGGTATAATTCTACCATTTTTCTGTCATTATGTTCGTTGGGGTCTGACAAAGCTATGCTGTCTTGTTCTGTTTCGTCTCCATAAAGATCGCTGGTATATGGTTCAACAATCTGCTTGGGTATAGTTTCTTCAGGATCTGATTGTTTTGAACGAGCAATCTTGTTCTTGTGGTATAGCAGTGTTTGGTTTTCACTAGTGTTAAAACTAGAACTGCCTGAACTGGGGGTGTGATAGGTATCAGCTGACGATTTATCACTGCGGGAGTAAGTTTGAGTGTGGATATAAGGTGCTTGGTTGTTGTCATCGTGTGACGTCTGAGGCATTATTTCTTCATTTCTAATGCGCAGGTCTCTGTCCTGGAGTCGATTACGCAATTCAAGTGGTGGGATATCTTCTTCGCTTTCGGACGAGTCTCGTTGTTGTCTTGCTCGATGTATTTCATCTGTGGGTGGTCTGGGTATGTGGTCGTCTTGGTAAAATTCAGAGTCTGTCGTCTCTGACTCTGATATGTCAGACGAATCTGTGCTGGATGGATTATAATTTAGGGTGGCTTTTCTGACTGGTCTTGTATTTGTCGTCAGAGGCGGAATGGGCCGGTGATTATCAATTTTTATTTGTTTTACGTGAGCTTTTGTTTGGTGTTGTTTCTCTTCATTCCAAATAATGAAGTTTACAGGCGTAGTTTGTTTCATGATTTTGTAGCCATCTAACCATCGGTCATCGAATTTTGAACTGCGTACATGTTTCTTGTAGTATACTCTGTCTCCTATTTTGTATGTTGGTAGCTTGGCTGATTTATCATGTTGTTTCTGTTTCTTGTGAAATGCCTTCTGCGTATTTCGTTGTGCAATCTGGTGAGCTTTATACTTTTCTTGAAGGATTATTTCGATGGGGTCTTCTCCCATGTATTTTCTTTGTGGGCGAAGTAGGTTGTCTAACGGAAAGTTTGGTTCTCTTCCGTATAGCATGAGAAAGGGTGACATTCCTGTGGTATCGTTCACGTTTACTCGGATGGCTTCAAGAGCTTGGTTAATGTATAGGTCCCAGTATTGGTGGTTCCCCTTGATATATTTGCTAATAATATCATGTAGGGTGGCGTGCATGCGTTCATTTCTGCCATTTGCATTTGGGCAATAATAAGTGGTTGTAGTATGCTCAATATTCAGCTGGTGTAAGGTGGCTTTAAATGGGTTACCTATAAACTGTTTACCGTTGTCTGAAATGATTCGTTTTGGACAGCCATGCCTGGGAATGAATTCTTGTAAAAAAATTTGCGTGATGGACTGCGATGTGGCATCACTGAGTGGGTAACTTTCTGGCCAAACAGAGTATTGGTCAACTATGTGCAGGAGGTATTTGTTGCCTGATTGGGTGAGTGGGTAAGGACCTGATAAGTCAATGCTCACTGTTTGCATGGGGTAATGGGAAGGTTGCATTTCTTGAAGGGGAATTAAATGTGGCTTCATGTTTCTCAATTTACATGTTCTACAGGTGGCTACATATTCTGTAATGTCCTTGTAGAAAGTTTGCCAATAATACCTTTTCTTTATGACATCAATTGTTTTGTCTCTTCCCATGTGCCCGTTGTTATCATGAAACTGTAGCAATACTTCTGGGACTAGATGTGCTGGAATGACTTTTCTTAGTGTCCCTTCTTGTTTCTGATCAATATAGTATAGAATTCCATCCGTTGGGTGTACTGTAAAATCTTTACTTTTTGTTGGGTTTTCTTTCACGTATGTGAGCAGCTTGACAATTTCTGCATCTTTCGCTTGTTCTACTCTCATGTCAAACATCTCTTGGCTTTCTTCTTCTACTTGAGTGGCGGAATCTGAGGTACTTCTTCGACTTGATGAAGTAATTTCATTAATTTCTTTAGCATTATCGTCAATCTCTGAGGATGTGCCATCATTTTTGACTCTATTTGTTTTCACTTCAGTTTCATCATCATATTTAATCCTGGATAAGAGGTCTGCACAGGTGTTCATTTCGCCTGGGATATGTTCGATAGTGGTGTCGTAGGACTGTAAATTCATTGCCCATGTCTGTAACTTCTTTGGCTGTTCTTGTGTTTTGGTGAGCCAGTTAACCAAAGGTTGATGATCAGTTCTTATAATGAGTTTAGTTCCTCTGACGTAAAAGTCAAACTTTTGTACTGCATAGTGAATAGCATATGCTTCTTTCTCAGTGGTGGTCCACCGTTTTTGTGACTTTGACAATGCGTGGGATAGGAATGCAATGGGTTTCTCATTTGGAATGTTTGGTAGGATGGGTGTTTCATCTTCTAGTACAGGTTGGACCAAACAAGCACCAATTGCGTTATCTGAGGCATCGGCGTATAGTATCATGGGCTGAGAAATATCTGGATGTCCAAGCAGTGGGATGGTGGTTAGGGCATTTTTTAGATACTCAAAGGATCTCTGGCAGTCTTCTGTCCATTTGAAGCGTGCATACTTGCGGGTAAGGGCTATCAAAGGCTCTGCTGCTCTGGAGAAATTGATGATGTGGCGTCTATAGTACCCTATTGTACCAATAAATGAGCGTGTTTGTCTCACCGTCTTGGGGCTAGGCATTTCTCTTATGGCTTTGACTTTATCTTCATCAGGTCTGACGCCATGTCTATTGATGACAAAGCCTAAATATTTTGTTTCTGTCTTTAGAAACTCACACTTCGACAGTTTTAACTTTATTTGGTGATGCCTGAGTCTATCAAACACTGTTTCAACCTTGCGGAGGTGGTCTTCCATCGTGCCTGCGGTATGTATCAGGATATCGTCTATGTATGCCAGGGCAAATGGATGTAGACCCTTTAACACTTCATCCATGAGTGACATATATGTTGCTGGAGATCCTTTTAGACCAAATGGCATAACATTCCAAAAAAAACTTCCCATATGTGAACAGAATGTGGATTTCTGTTTTGCCTCAGGTGTCATGGGGATGCACCAAAAGCCTGACCTTGCATCAAGTGTGGTAAAGTATGTAGACTTTCCTAACGTCGCAAGTAGATCGTCTATCCTGGGGAGGGGGTAGGAAATGACTTTTGTGATTTTGTTAAGGGCACGGTAGTCGCAGCAAAAGCGACTGGAGCCGTCTTTCTTTGTTACGATCACTATGGGTGAGGACCATTGGGAACGGGATCTTTCGATGATTCCTGCCTGTAGCATTTCATTTATAGACCTTTCCACGAGTTCTCTATTTTTCAAGGGCGTATGATAGGGTTTCATATGTATTGGCTCCTCTGTGGTTGTTTGAATGTCCATTGTGACAGTGTTAGTTCTGCCTAATTCCATGTCATTGAGTGCGAATACATCTTGGTGCTTTTCTACAAACGTTTTCAAACGTTGCTTATTATCTTCTGTGGCATTCAGGGTTGCAAGTAACTGAGCTATTCTCTCTCTGTATTTATGATCTGCTATGATATCTCTGGTCTGTCTTGATGCCTCCGTTTCATTCCCATAATTTTGGGACATTTTTCTTGCATCTTGTGAAAATCTCTGCTCCTGGTATGTGGCTTTCTTTTGCGTAGTTCTTTGCCGTTCATTGGGCTGTGCTTGGTACTGTCTCCTCTGCCATGTACTGTGTGCATTTCCATTTGTCACTGCATTTACTGTATATTCATTTTTTATTATATTTCTGGGGTAGTCGTTGTTGTGCCATTTTTTCTGATTATTTCTGTCGTAACTGCGCTTATCCGCGTACGTTACTGTATTTCTTCTGTTTGTGCTATAGGGCTGTCTTCTTTCCCTGGGCGAAAATTTTTCATTCTTTCTGTTTCCAACTTTGCTGCTATAGTATCCTCCTGTGGTATAGTCATATAAGAATTCTTCCTTTTCTTCGGAAATTTCAATTGGTTTTGGGACTTTATCATATCCACCTGTTTTTGAGTTATATTGATACTCCATGGGGCATGTATCACTGTCTTGTCGCTTTGGATATCCTCCTGGCAAGACAATTTCTGTTTCTCTGTTACTCTGTGATATACAGCACTTCATCTTTTCTCTTGGTGTGCTGGGGCGCAAGAATGAGTAATTATAGTCATTTTCATACTGTGGCCTTTCTCTTCTTATGTATGGACTGGTTCGTTTCTGCCATCTGGGTAGGGTATGCTGTGGTGTAACATGACTGTGACTGATGTTACTGCCTTTTTCTGCCTTATAACTGTTTACTTTCCGTGTACTATGGTTATTTGTACTGCGATTTCGTGCATTATGTCCAGTGGGAGTGGTTGAGACAATTTGTGGATGGTCTCTATTGGTTTTGGTTTGTCTTATTGTTGACGTATCCACTTGCGCTACAACTGTGCCTCTTTTTATAGTGGTAGTTTTTCCTGACATATTCAATATCATGATGGGGAAATCTCTGGACTTCGAGACTTCAGCGATTCCCTCTGTAATTTGCAACAATGGGTCATCAATAATGCTTTCTTCTGCTAGGGGCTGTACTTGAATTGATTGCCCTGGTGTTATGTACTCAGAATTTTTTACTCTGCCTTTTGCTATGACCAGGGAGTTTGGAGCCACCGTTATGGGAGCTGTAATCCTTACTAAAGACGCTATGTGGATATCGTCCTGGAGATCTATGTACGTATTGTTGACTTTGATTTTGTGGAGGTCATAGTATATTCGAACTTTGTGTTTGTTAAAAAAATCTCTCCCTAGGATAAGATTTCTAGACATTCCTTTAGTAATGACAAATGGGTGTTCAAAATTTGTTTCGCCTAAGGAAAATTTTAGCCATGCTGTCCCAACTGAATTTAGTCTTTGTCCCGTGACTGAAGCTAGGTGTGTTTTGGACGGTTGAAATCGTACTAAGTGTTGGATCCTCTTGAACAGCTGGAACCTAATAAGGCTGATGGATGCTCCTGTATCTACCAGTGCCCTATATTGTTGGCCCTGTATAGACATGATGCAGGAACTGGGGTCCGGATGTATTTTAGTTCCATCATGCAACATTTCTTCATATTGTATTTTACTGGATGGGCCCACTTGACAATTTCTGTTCTGTGTTGTTTCTTTTGTTTTGGACCAGTTTCTGTGATTGTTGCCCTCACTAACGGTCCTGCATGAGGGGTTGAGGTGCGCCTCTGGTATACTGATTTCTGGTGTAATCACGTGGGGGTGGTGCGGGTTGTTGTGGTTGGTAACCTCCTCTTCTGGGTGGTGCATGATTGTAATTTGCTCTACAGGACTTGTAACCATGTCCGAGCCTACCGCATGTAAAGCATCCGTTTGTATTGACATTATTGACGTCGTTTTGCCTCTGTGTGGGGGGTCTATAATTGCGGGGTCTATCATCACGTATTCGTGGGCGAGTCCATTGCCTCCTGGTATGGTCAACTTCCATAGGCTCATGCTCATCATAGTCCCTATATTCTGGTCGGGGTTCCCTACCTGCTCTTTGTTGGAACCTTCGGTGAAGATTTTCCTCCTGTATTGCTGCTTGGATTGTTTCAGCAATAGTCTTGGTGTCTTTTCTAATAAGATGCCTTCTGATATTTTCCGCTCTAAGGCCATCGGCAAATATCCCCACTAACTGTATTTCTACATCAGGTGTGGTAGGGATTTCTCCGCAAAATGCCTCTTCTGCCATATTGAGGAATCGATCTCCAAAAAGTTGTACCGATTCATCTCTTTCCTGTTTCATGCTTCTAAGGACTGACCAAGCATGCATTTTGTCTATGATTTCCCCATATCTCTGGGTGAGCTCTTTTTTTAGGGACTCGTAGGTTTCTGTGGGGTACTGCTGGGACCTCCTTCTTAAAAAATCAGTCACGTACGAATCAGAACCTAACAGAGCGATTTTCTTTTTCTCTTCATCATTTGTTGTTTCTGCTATTGCCGCAAATTTGTCTATGTCGGCCAACCATCTCCTGAATTTCTTCTTATCTCCCTCGAATGGTTGTACTATGGACCTAACTTGGGATAATTTTGCATAATTGCTATTCTTTTCTAAGTTCTCAGTAAGGCGCTGTAGCGCTATCAATGTGGGTTCCTCCATATTTGGATTGACTGGGGGCTGCAACGGTTGTGCATTTACAGGTTGGTTCTGTGTTTGTTGTTGTTGTTGGTCCACACCAAGCTGTTGAAAATTTTCCATTAATTGATCCATCTTCGCTTCTGCTCTTTTTTAGAGGACTGGTCATACGGCACCAAATTGAGATGTGTGGCCGGGCAGGGTAGTGGGGGTTGCTGTTTAACTCGAGAGTATTAGATTTTGATTACTAGCTAGCCTGCTAGAGGTGATGATTTCTCTCTACAGACTTACAGGAATTTACCAGGTTCGGGGACAATCCTCTATGATGTTTTATTTTTAGAGCATATGGTTATTATTTGTGTTGCACCTGCAACGATTAGCTTTGGCATGATCCTTTAATAATTGGTATGATGGCTAACTGCAAACATATGATTCGTCAACAGCATTTGTGTTCAATGAAACAAATGTTTATTCAATTTCCAACAAGAACTGGGTTAAGTCAAATGGTAACCACACCAAATTTGCATAATAGCATGTTGACATTTAATAAACAAGCATAAAAAGTCAATGCATTATTTTAATGATGCAATATTCCTTATTGCATCTCGTAATCTTTTCAAGTTGCTAAAACATGGCGTGGCTCCTCTATCCTTCTAGTGTTCCTTCGTTTATTTGTTAATGTGGTCTAGATTTCACGTTTTTCTTATCTCTTCATTTCAATGAAGAGCCAAACTTTCTCTTATTCATTAGTATTCCTTAGTTTGACTTTCTCTCAGCTTAAGGACCTTCATTCTTGGTAAAAGGTTCAGATATATGCCTGGGTTTACAATTCTTTACCCAGTTTTCGAGCGTAGCTCCGTTTCAGTTATGACTGTGGGCTCTAACAGTTATTGCATTCAGTATTTAGCAATACTTACAGTTTTCATGAATTCACAAACAAATTATTCTACGTTTCGAAATTACACAGTTGCTTTAATTGTGCGAAGTCAATCTCCTCTATAGAATATCACTGAGCAAAGAGAATTACGTCTTGTCTCCACCGCTCTAAATTCATTACTGACTAAAAAAATGGCTTCGTCTCTTGTTCATTCCGGGGAAAAAAAAAAAAAGACTCAGCCTAACCATTGGTGGGAAATCACGTGACCAATGCTTGGCGTTACGAAGCGAAGCTTAGCCTAAAATAATGCGTGGCTTTTCGAAGCTAACCTGGTTTAATTAAACATCTGCGCCAAGACTTTTTTAATCTTCTGTTTCTATAAAAATTTATTTTATATGTTAATATAGCCTGTATCTGAAAACTTACGGTATACGCGGTTAGGTCATCTGTAATACACTACCCTTGTTAGATACAGATACCTTCACAGCTGATCTCAGTCAGTACACTAAGTCCCCTATAAATATTTATAATATCCCACTTTACCACATGTTCATGGTATTGTTAATATTCTTCTGAAAAACTTCATCTTTGTGACGTTCAAGAATGGATTCTGCTTGTTTACTGATTGTCTATGAGTCTCTTACATACGACAGGACTGTTTATATATAGCAATGAAGAATGTTCTTTATTACGTCTATATGAGCGTCCGACTGGCAGAGTGATTAGATCGCTTGCCTTTCGCAGCAAAGTTGTGGGATTCCGAATCGAAACTTGGTAGCGTCACGCTGCAGTCTAATCAGCTGTTAATAGGTACCTGACTTTGCTGTTGAGTTAGGGAAGGCAAAGACAGCGAAGAAGAGTACTGGTAAAGCTTGGACCTAGTAAACAGGTGAAATCTCTAACACTTTACTCCCCCTACCGCAGTATCTGCAATGCGATTACCTTTACGTTTGTTCAACGGCTCTGCGTTTCCTTCTGTAAATAATAATAATAATAATAGCCCCTTCAGTCATAACTGACTATGGGAATGCGCCCCTGAGGTGACAGCCCTCAGCTGCTTATTTTCCTGGTGCTCCTTTCGACGTTTTCTCCTCACCTCTGCTTCTTGTGTGAGCCTCTCTTCGCCCAATCTGAGGTGGCGCCGTAAATAGCATCGCCACTTAGTGCGATCGGCAGCTTTATCCTCCCATGTTGCTGGATCCATGTCCAGTGCCCTCATATCTCTCTTGCACACATGTAAATAGATTCTTTAATTAAAAAAAAACATTTTCTCGTCCCTTTTAACATTTGTCAGCATCCACTAATGGAAAACAGAGCTGTTGTTGAAAAACCGTAGAACGAAAAGAGAGCTCTAATCAAATATGGCCACATTCAAGATTAGCCCATCTTGCCATGATGATATACTCTCTGATAACTATTATTGATTTGTCCGTCTATTAACATTTTCCTTCACCGCTTTAATCGTTTTTTTTTTTTTCTTTCAATCTGCTTCCAACCTTCCCTTCTATTATGGTTTTCAGCAAAGTTTCCCTTCTTTATATCTCTAAGACATATTTTGTTAATTTTAGTTATATTTCTGCATGGTTCCGAAAAATAATTGTTCCTAAATATAATATGCAATCCACAATTTGTAGTAGTTAATGAACCATTGACCTTTGATTCTGTCAACAATGGCTACCCTCATTGGCTGCGCGAGAAGTATCTGCCGATGTCCCGGCGTTTTCCAGCGCGCTCTGTCTGTATCTAGCGTTCGCCGTAGGGTTATCATGGCGAGTGTCGAGCAGACCTTGGATGTCAAACGTCGGATTGAAGAAACAAGGAAACAGGCAGTGCTAGGAGGTGGATTACAACGTATTGAAGTACAGCACAAAAAAGTAGGTTTTTTTTTTTAAAACTTCAAGTGGCAACAGATGTGTTGTTAGTAAATCTCTGAAAATCAACACAGTGTGTCAGTCTCAACGCGTGTGCTCATCGCAGAGAAATGCCGGTCGATCAAATTGAACAGTATGAGACGTTTTTAAAACCGACATCTAGCCTATTTTCATGAAGTAGTAAATTATTTCGCGATGTTGTTTATAAATAGGGGGCCTATAGGCTATATTTCTGTAGCCTATGTAAATATTTTTGCGGCTACTTTCGTAACTTGATTAGCAACTTCTAACACTAAGAACAGACGAAGTCACACGAATGGTTTGTTGTTGGTTTTCGCTCTAGCGCACACAGAATATTGGCTTAATAGCCTAACGTTTCTGTCACCCCATCAGTCCATCTAATGATGTGTCTTCCTGAGCCATTGTCTTCATAAGGCTACTTCTGTTCAGCGTGTTTTATGTTATACCCCTATAGTTTGTTGATCGCTTATAAGTTCACTACTGAATATGGCACATATGTTCACCCCACGTTATTTTTTTTATTTTGACAATGAGAAATACCCCGTTCAACCTCAGATGAATTATAATTAGAATATATATTGTTTTCAATTCCAAATACTATGAATAATTGACATACATGAATCTCCTGTCCAATCATTGTAAATAGGGCAGATCAAAACAATCAAATTAGCTTAGGCCTACATGTTAAAAAAACCAAAAACAAACCAGAGATAAAACCAAACAAAAAAAAAGGCAAACAAAAAACACCAAACAAAAATAAACGGGGAGGGGTGTAAAGGTCTAGGGTGTTTATTTAGATATCTAATTGATTTTCATTTGTTATAAGTCATATGTTTTATATTAACATCACTAGACCTTCACCTTTCCAATTAATATATATCAGTTTTTGTTACATACTCTTTGACTATATTATACAGTTCCCTATGTTAGTCTATTCTTAACACCTTTACTATATTTATAAGTAAATTTGATGCCTGCAAGTAGTCTAATATTGGGATTCTCATTTGTTCATACCTCTTACATTTTAACAAAAAATGTTCAATTATTGTCTTAAAGACTTTCTGCACAGTAAGGTTCTTCAGTTCTGAAATAGTCTTTTCTCAGCTGTAGTCTGAGAAGCAGATATCTGACATTTTTTTGTTGTAGCTTTGAACATCTTATGTGCATGTCTTCCTTTCAGATTTTTATCCCACTCTGCTTTCCATTCATCTGTTATTATTTCTTTAATTAAGCTTTTGATCTCTGAATTACTCGTCCCTACATTTATTAGATTTTTATCAGATCTACCTTTTTTGGCTTCTTTATGTGCCTTTTCATTTCCCTCTATGCCAACATGTGAAGGTATCCAAGCGATTAAGACTGAACCCTTTGGAATATAAGTATGTAGTAGCCAGAAATATCTCCTCCGCTATGTCAGGTCTACTGCATTCTCATATATTTCTTAGTGCTTCAGTTGTTAAAAGTGAGCTGTTAATTGTTAGTTTCTTGGGAGGGTTATAAGAAAAGATTTATAGTGTTTTTAGTATTGCCATCATCTCTGCAGTGAAAATGGATGTATATTCTGTGATACTATATGCTGTGAGTGTACTATTTCAGTAATGCTTTGACATTTGTTGTTATCCCTAATGGTTTTCCCATTGTGCTTTTTTTTGTGGATGGGAAAATATCAAACTATTTTGGCTTTATTGAAAGGTTTATAAAATTGAAACTAGGGAGGCAGCTTTTATTGGTTTTATTTATTGAATTATTTTGTGCGTGTTGGAAAATGAATGTAGACCTACTTTATGTAGGCCTGTTATACATTTACACCCGTGTGTTACCGGGGCCCGAAAGGGGAGCAAAGAATAGTAACACTGCACCCTACCACGCATGTCGTAAAAAGCGACTAAGGAGGGTATGGGCATGGGGCTGTTTACCCCATCCCGTAAAAACTTCACACAGCGGGCTGATCACCTGCTTGCCAACCAATCTGATTATGGAAACAATGATAGATTGTTTGGTCTGTTTTTGTTCCACAAAGACGCCACGAGGCGTGGTGGAAACAGCGATAGATTGATCAATTTGTTGTTGCCCTAAGACGCCACTAGGCGTACTGGCCACATACTGCTTTGCCGGTTGATGGCTAAGGATGGAAGAAGAAGAAGAAGTTATACATTTAAAAAAATGTTTTTGGTTCAGAAAATTATACTAATATAAGATAGCTTTCTAAAGGTCAACACTTTATGATTCATATTTCTGCATTCAAAGTGCACTCAATCCAGTACTTTGGTAAGTAGACCTATAAGAATAAGATCCATTACAAAAAATTATATATATATAAAAATCTAACAAAGTACGCAGATGCAGTACATAACCCATTACCCGCAAAACCAAAATATTATGAAAATCGAAATTTTTTTGACTTTTCGGCGATTTTTGAACCGATTCTTGGGCTACTTTGGGCAATATCCGAAATCCGAAAAAAAAATCCTATTTCCAAAACTGGCCATCCCTGAGCATTTCAGATTTTGAGTTATGGACCTGTATTAAAATATTATGAACAGGTTATAATTATAACTAAGCCATTAAAAAACATAATACAAGATAAGTATTTCAAGTATCGAAACATGCATTAGATCCACGGATTCAGATGTTATCAATTAAATTAATAAACTGCTAAGCAAGAAAAAAAGGCTCAACCCTTCCCCCTCATGTCTCTCTTTGCACACATCATTGAACCTCAGCTGCGGTCGCCCAATTGTTCTTTTGCCATCTGCCAGTTGTCTGTAGAAGATTTCTTTCGGGATGTGACTATCTTCCATTTGGTGGACATGGCCAAGCCAGCGTAGTCTGCACTGTCTAAGCAGTATATACATGCTTTGAAGGCCAGCACGTGACAACACCTTGACATTTGTCACTTTTCCTTCCATGAAATACCGAGGATGTAGCATAGACACAGTAAATGGAAGGTATTGAGCCTTCTTTCTTTCTTAGCATAGGTTGTCCATGTCTCTCTGCCATATAGAAGTGTGCTAGTGATGCAGGCGTTATATACCACAGCTTTGGTCTTCATTGTGAGTTTGAAGTTTCCCCAAACAAACGTGAGGTGGGAAAGGTAGCTGCAGCTTTGCCAATGCGGTTGTCAATTTCTGTGTCCAGAGAAAGCTCGTCGTTAATGGTAGACCCCAGGTATGTGAAGTGGTGCACCACTGCCAATTCATAGTTATTGATTGTGATAACTGGTGCAACATCCATATCTTGACCCAGCACATTTGTTTTCTTTAGACTTATTGTGAGGTCAAAGTCATTGCATGCTTGGGTGAAGCGATTCGTCAAGCTCCGAAGCTCCTGTTGACGTTGAGTGATGATTGCAGCGTCATCAGTGAATAACAAGTCTCTTATAGTGACTCTTCTGATTTTTATTTGTGTCTTCAGCCATGCGAGGTTAATCAGTCGGCAATCTGACCTATTGTAAAGGCATATTCCTTCAGTTGCATCTCTGAATGCGTGTTTCAAGAGCACAGCAAAGAAGATCCCGAAGAGGGTCAGAACCAGGACGCAGCCTTGTTTAACGCCACTGCATATGTCACAGGGCTGGGATATGCTTCCAGCATATTGAACTGTTCCCTTCATGTCTTCATGTAATGACGTTATCATCTCCAGCACTTTAGTGGGGCAGCCTATTTTCAGGAGGATTTTGAAGAGTCCATCCCTGCTAACCAGGTCAAATGCCTTTTTGAGGTTATAAAGGCGATATATAAAGGCCTTTTCTGCTGTCTTGATTTTTCTTGAAGATGGCGGAGAGAAAAGATCATGTCTGTTGTTGATCAACCAGCTCGAATCCACACTGCGACTGTGGATATATGCACTCAGCTAATTTGTGTAGTCGCATTAAGAAGACTTTGGCAAAAACCTTACCAACAATACTAAGGAGAGAGATGCCTCTGTAATTATTGCAGTCACTTCTGTCTCCTTTATTTTTATACAGTGTTACAATTTTGGCATCTCGCATGTCTTGAGGGATAGTTGTCACTTCACAGCACTGGCACAGCAGTTTGTTTCACTTTGCTTCTCCTAGCCTTTAGGATCTGTAGGGTTCTAGCACTCGATAAACATTTGTATTCAGTCGCAGCACTGCGCTAAGCTTCCATGACAGGTGTCATCACATCTGATGAAGCATCAAACCAATCATTTGACTTTTCTGTCTTCTCACCAAAGGTGGCAGGCGCAGTACCTTAAATGGTGTTCCGCAGGTGCTGCCAGTTCTCTGTAACAGTATCACCATGCTGTGGGCTACTGAGTGCTTTCTTGAAGGTCGTGGTAATTTGAGCGATCATGACAGAGTCTGGCATCTCGCTGAAATCGATGTGTGTTTTCCCTTCATGTCTGACACAATGGAGTTTTCTTGGTTTTGCTCTGATTTTGCAGCAAACCAAGGAGTGATCTGTATTACAGTCTGTACTATGGTACGAGTGTGTGAAGAGCATAGACTTGAGAAGCCTTAAGGTGTCTGTCTGAGACTTCATTAACAAGGGCAGTTATTGTATCACTCACAATCCGTGCTTCTGAAGGTCCAAAGTGGATGGCTGTGACATGAATGAAAACCTCGATAGAAGCCTTGAATCTTCAGGAACTGGTGTGGATCTACTGTTCTGGTCATGCAAGGGTAAGCGGCAATGAAAGAGCTGACACTAGCTTCAAGAGCACCCATGGAAGGTTGCATTGGATATGGATATAGGAGAGATACTGAGGGAAATTAATGATCATCTTTTAGAGAGTGACACTGAAGTCGATGAATCATCAAGGCTAAGATTGCTGGAATTTGGCATCAAAACGCAAGACCAGCAGGGATGGACGTATGAGACAGTGCAACCGGTGTGTATACAACCAGCTTGCAACAGGAACAATTAGCATTCATACGCTTCAACATTTGCTGAGGGAAACTGAGCAACCATGAGTTTGCCTGGAGTACAGTGACCTAGATTCTGATCAACAATAAGAATAACAGTCAGGGGAATGTAGGAACCAGAGATCTGAATGATTAATCTGACTGTTTTCTATATCTCAGAGGAATATAGGAACCGGAGATCTGAATGATTAATCTGACTGTTTTCTATATCTCAGAGGAATATAGGAACCAGAGATCTGAATGATTAATCTGACTGTTTTCTATATCTCAGGGGAATATAGGAACCAGAGATCTGAATGATTAATCTGACTGTTTTCTATATCTCAGGGGAATATTTATATCTGAACACAGAAATTGACAGCCGCATTGGCAAAGCTGCAGCTACCTTTTCCCACCTCACATCGCGTGTTAGGAGAAACTCCAAGAAAGAAGGCTCAATACCTTCCATCTACAGTATCTACACCATATCTTCGGCATTTCGTGGAAAGATAAAGTGACAAATGTCGAGGTGTTGTCACGTGCTGCCTTCAAAGCATGTATACATTGCTTAGACAGCGCAGACTATGCTGGCTTGACCATGTCCGCCACATGGAAGATGGTTGCATCCTGAAAGATATCCTCTACGGACAACTGGCAGGTGGCAAAGAACAGTTGGGCGGCCACAGCTGAGATTCAAAGATGTGTGTAAGAGAGACATGAGGGCACTGGATATAAATCCAGCAACCTGGGAGGATGAAGCTGCCAATCACACCAAGTGGCGATGCTCTCTGCAGCGCCACCTCAGATTGAGCGGAAAAAAGCTCACACAACGAGCAGAAGAGAGGAGAAAACGTCGAAAGGAACACCAGGAAGATAAGCAGCTGAGGGCTGTCACCTCAGCGGCGCATTCCCATAGTCAGTTATGACTGAAAGGGCTATTATTATTATTATAGGAACCAGAGATCCAAATAATTAATCTGACTGTTTTCTATATCTCAGGGGAATATAGGAACCAGAGATCTGAATGATTAATCTGACTGTTTTCTGTATCTCAGGGGAAGCTGACTGCTCGTGAAAGGGTGCAGTTGTTGGTTGATGATGGAAGCTTCATAGAGTATGACATGTTTCTGGAACACAACTGTGCTGACTTTGGAATGGAAAAACAAAAGGTATTTTTTAGTTAATGTTGTACTACTACTTACTATGTCAGCTTGTATTTTTTTCTCTTTCTTGTGTGACTAGCTTTTTAAAAGTTGGTAGTCTTCCTTTCTAAAGAAACTATTTTTGTTGTCCTCTAAGCTGGCAGGTTTAGGCGTCATCACTGTTCACAGTGTTTGTAAGGATGTTTAAAAAAACCGAGTAGGATTAAGACTGGACTGTGGTGAACTGAGTGTCGATTGGTAGAATGGTTAGAGTGGTTGCTTCTCAAGGCAAAGTTACTGAGTTTGAAACCTGGCAGTGTCATGCTACCCAACTGTAATTAGGTACCTGACTTTTCTCTTTATTTATGAAAGGCAAAGGCAGCCAGAGAGTGAACAAGTCACCATATTACTGACACCTAGTGTAGTCAAGGCTCTAACGCTTCACTCCCCTGCAGCAGTATCTGCTCTGGAACTTCCTTTACTACTACTTACTGTGTGAACTATATTCTTCTCACAGTGTGAACTATATTCTTCTCACAGTGTGAACTATATTCTTCTCACAGTGTGAACTATATTCTTCTCACAGTGTGAACTATATTCTTCTCACAGTGTGAACTATATTCTTCTTACAGTGTGAACTATATTCTTCTTACTGTGTGAACTATATTCTTCTCACAGTGTGAACTATATTCTTCTCACAATGTGAACTATATTCTTCTCACAGTGTGAACTATATTCTTCTCACAGTGTGAACTATATTCTTCTTACAATGTGAACTATATTCTTCTTACTGTGTGAACTATATTCTTCTCACAGTGTGAACTATATTCTTCTTACTGTGTGAACTATATTCTTCTCACAGTGTGAACTATATTCTTCTCACAGTGTGAACTATATTCTTCTCACAGTGTGAACTATATTCTTCTCACAGTGTGAACTATATTCTTCTCACAGTGTGAACTATATTCTTCTTACTGTGTGAACTATATTCTTCTCACAATGTGAACTATATTCTTCTCACAGTGTGAACTATATTCTTCTCACAGTGTGAACTATATTCTTCTCACAGTGTGAACTATATTCTTCTCACAGTGTGAACTATATTCTTCTCACAGTGTGAACTATATTCTTCTCACTGTGTAAACTATATTCTTCTCACTGTGTAAACTATATTCTTCTTACTGTGTAAACTATTTTCTTCTCACATTGTGAACTATTTTTTTCTGCCTATCTGTAAAACTGTCTTTTGAAAATGTTGGTAGTCTTCCTGTGTAAGCAAACAATTGTAGCCACAGCATTTTTTTTTTTTTTTTTTTTTCTCTATAGCAGCTTTAGGTATTTGTCACTGTTCACAGTGTTGGTAATGAAGTGTAAAGACACTGAGTAAGATTAAGGTTGGTCTTACTGTGAACTGTGTTTAGGAAGCGAGTGTCCAGGATTTAACTTTCACAAACATTTTTTAAAATTTGGTTTATGTCAAAAATTTTAGAGTAACTTTCATTGCCATTGTCCTTTACACTCGATAAAGACCAATGTTGGGAGCCGCGCTGGTGTAATGGCTACAACGTTGTACTGGCGACCAGGTGTTCATGGTTCAAACCCGGGCGTCGGCGTTTGAAGAAATGTTTACGACCGGAAATTTGACTGAATAATCTGAACGGCTCCTGCACATAAATCCCGTGTGGATGGGAAGGAGCGAAGCTCCTGACCGGGTTGGAAGGAAAGTCCACTGACCCCCAGCCTCGCAATGACATGTCATTGGGTCAAAATGGCTAGAAAGCTCGAGTGCCGCTGGTTATAGAAAAAAAAAAAAAAAAAAGACCAATGTTGAAAGCACCATTGGAACCTTTGCCTAAGCATTTCGTGCACTCGTGCATTAGCTGTTTCTGTAGCAATTAGTTTTATATGATGAGGTTGCCAGCCATGTGCACAATCTCACATTAACTGCATGATATGCTTGCAGGAAGTCCAGGAGGAATAAGATGGACAATGTTTTCTACAGTAGAAGATCTGGAATATGCAAGTGACATTGCAGTACTCGCATATTCACATCAACACATCCAACAACAACAACAAAAAACAGATAAACTGAATAAGTATAGCCAGCAGGTGGCTCTGAACATTAATTTAAAGAAGAGAGAGGTGATGACACTCAGTGTGGGCAATACTGAGCCCATAACAATAAGGAACAAGAAGCTGGAACTGACAGACACATTTACAGGCCCAGGATGCATAGTAACACCTGACGGTGGAACAAGTAAAGACATCAACAACAGAATGAATAAAGTGAGAACAGCCTTTGCTAGTCTAAACAACATCTGGAAGTGCTTTCAGTACAGCACAAACACCAAATTAAGATTGTATGATAGCTGTGTGCTTTCTGTGCTTCTCTATTGTGTGGAATGCTGGAGAGTAACAGAGAAGGAAATGCCAAAATTGTCCTCTTTCCGCATAATCGGCCTAAGGAAAATTCTCCTAATCTTTTGACCGAATACCATCACCAGTCAAGAACTGCTTACTCGGAGCAACCAATAGGATATGCACACTATCATAGCTGGCAGTCACTGGAGTTGGGTTGGCCATGGACTCTTGAAGAAAGGCGAAAGAGAGGCTGATCAAAAACAAACAACTTGGCAGAGAACTACGGAGGTCGAGATGCAAAGAATGAATCTGAACTGGGGCACTGCACGAAGGATGGCTGCTGATGGACAAAGTGAAAGCAGCTTATTGCTGCCCTACAAGATGACACTAGGCGTGATGGCCGTGATGATCTAGACATTTCACTGCTCTAGACTTAACAACGCAATTATCACCACGATCTGATAACATGGCAGGCACTCAGCTTATAGTATTCCAATATAGAACACGCAGCAATCTAGTTGGCATAAGGGAAAACAAACATGTCCTTCCCGGACAGAGGCTAACTTCTCACTAACTATTGGATGTATTAAATATGAAGGCATGGAGTAACCTTACCTAAATGACATGTGGAGCAGTGATAATGATCTAATGGACCGTAAATTGACTAAATAACTAACATTTCTTTTATGACAACATGTCTCGTAATTGTTCGCGCATCTTTTAAAATCTTGCCCTGGTCGACTTATTGCCTCTGAGAACAACGTTTGAAGTTTGACGAAACTACAGTTCATGTACTGTTTATCAATCGTATTGTTGGCTTCTTTCCATAATCAAACTGTTCATACTTTTTCTATTTTCGGGAGAGTACATATAAGGGGAAACAATACAATTATTGTATAACTTTCAACCACAGTTGCACCCCTTTAGCTGTGGTTGAAAGTTAATGTGCTCTCTCGAAAATAGAAAAAGTGTGCAAATGATGGTGTGCAAAATGTGACTGACCGACCGACATACTTACGGCGGGTAATATGGTATTGAATATCATTAAAGGAGGACGAGCAAACTGTACATATTTTTTAAAATATGCTGAATGTTGAACTCAAGCTGCAGATAAAATGCAGAAATATCAAGCATTCCCAACAGACTAAGAAAACCCCAGTAGATGGTGTATCACCTCGTGCCCAAATTGCAGATCAAGTTAGAAGATATCGTTCATCGCAACAGGCCAACAAAATGGCAGAAGAAGCTTCATCATGCATGCCCAAATTGTACTACATCAAGTGAGAAGATATTGATCATTGCAACAATCATACAAGCATTGCAAAAATGATCCGGTTGGGCATTTAGAAAAAAAAACATTGTCATGGAAGAGCTGTTGCATAAGTTTGTAAAAATTATACTCTGTTAAATTTTTCCACTTTCTCACCATTTTTGATGGGTTACACATAATGTTTTATAGTGATATAAAAATGGCTGAGGGGCACCTACATTCAGATAAAGCTACTATAATCCTTGCGGGTTTTAATGCCAGGGAAGAGAAGAGGAGAGTTAAAGGATGTGGGTAATTTATGGATTGTTAAAAAAAAAAAAAGAAGTGAGAGAGGGGATACATTAATAGAGTGGGAAAAACTGCATGATGTTGCCATAAAAAACACCGAGAAGATTGTGGGCATGGCGCTGCTTAGAGAATAAAACTCGTAATCAAATTGATTATGCACTAACCAGTAAAAAATTTAAAAGTGCATAATGTTGAGCAAAAGAAGACCAAGAGCTGACTGTAACAGTGATCGTGTTCCAGTGTGTGGAGAAATAAGAGTCATGTTACCAACAGAAAAGTTAGAACATCACACTAGACATAGAACTTTTAAAAGTGGATGCAGAACTACAAGACATACAGTCGCAGTAATAAAAAAAATATGTGATGCTTTAGAAAAAATACAAAGTGTAGACAAATAGGGGAAAATCTGAAAGATTGAATTCAGCAAACAGGAAGAGGATTCTTACCAAACAGAAATAAACCACAGCAAAGAAATTGATGATAGAAGTACTGCAAGAAATAGACAAAAGAAAGAACATAAAACATTACAAAGAAGAATACAGAAAGATAAATAAAAAGCAAATGCAGTACTACAAAAGAGATGTGACTGAAAAGGCAACGGCAAAGTAATAGAAAAGTATAATATTAAATATTGAGAAAGATCTAGAGCTGATGGCACATGACAGGAAGACTTGTCACATGACAGGAAGACTTGTCACATGACAGGAAGACTGGGCA
Organism: Oreohelix idahoensis; assembly: GCA_024509875.1. Classification (NCBI taxonomy): domain Eukaryota; kingdom Metazoa; phylum Mollusca; class Gastropoda; order Stylommatophora; family Oreohelicidae; genus Oreohelix; species Oreohelix idahoensis. The sequence continues at coordinate 26,639 of JAMPIV010016949.1, read as the reverse complement.
CATGACAGGAAGGCTGGGCACATGACAGGAAGACTGGTCACATGACAGGAAGACTTGTCACATGACAGGAAGACTGGGCACATGACAGGAAGACTTGGCACATGACAGGAAGGCTTGGCACATGACAGGAAGACTGGGCACATGACAGGAAGACTGGGCACATGACAGGAAGACTGGGCACATGACAGGAAGACTTGGCACATGACAGGAAGACTTGGCACATGACAGGAAGACTTGGCACATGACAGGAAGACTGGGCACTTGACAGGAAGGCTTGGCACAGGACAGGAAGGCTTGGCACAGGACAGGAAGGCTTGGCATATGTTTGTTGAAGGCCTATGCTCCTTGGAGAGCTGATGGGTGATGATGAAGAAGACAGTGACAGTGATTATTTCCAAGCAAAGAACCGCCACCTGTTTACACAATGATAACTGGCACAGTTTTAGACAGCACGGTTTCAAATACCTGGGAACCATGATTAATAACATCAGATGGAAAAGTGTCACTAAGATTAAGATAGGAATATGTCAAGTAAGAACAGCGTTTCATAAATTGAGGAACATCCTATGCAATAAATCTTTGTTACCGAATAAAAGAAAAATGGTGCTGTAGTGTTACATCGAGCAAATATTATTACATCGAAGTGAGTCCTGGACATTAAGCACACAAAAAACATGTAAAAAATCATTAGAAGCACCAGAGATATGGTTTCTCAGAATGATGTTAAGAGTCCTAGAGACGGCTAAAATAATAAATACAGAATGTTTGAAAAGAACTATGAACAAAGAAATATAATAACAAATATTAGGAGAAGACAGTCAACCTTCATTGGATGTGTGATGATAAGAACAGAACTGGACAACACTTTGGACAACACTATGACCACTGGAAGAAAGAGAAATAGAGGAAGACAAAGAGGAAAGATAGTCGATAGTTTGATACTGTGGCATGGGAAAAGATCAATAACAGAACTGACTAAGATCTGCAGAGAAATGTACTTATGTACGCCTTAAGGGACAGCAGTCGGCTTGACTTGATTACCCAAATGTGAGGTCCTGAATCTGCCAGCAGCTGAAGGAACTTGTTCCGTTGAGTTGAAACAGGTTGAGACGACTGAAGAAATTGTGTAAAAAGTTAGGTTTTTGAAAATCTTTGCTTTATCAGTTATTTCTTGCATTTAAAGTTGTTAAGTCTGCACAGACTCGGTTTTATGGAAGTAAAATATTTTAAAACTTATAATAAGCTGTTTTCAGCATCTGGCATTAAGGGGTAAGTTTTCTTTTTTTGTTTGTTTGTTTTTGTCTTTGCTGAAAAGTATGCTTCTTGTTGTAATATAACTTTTGCTTCTTTTTATTTTGTCAAGTACCCTGGTGACAGTGTCGTGACGGGACGTGGGCTCATCAATGGAAGGACAGTGTTTGTGTTCAGCCAGGTCAGTACGCTGTGAAGAAATATTTGACATTATGACATTTCATACCAGTGTTGTACCCTTGGGTTTCTGAAGAGAGAGAGAACAACTGTTTCCTCGTATGGATGTTGCAAGAGGTGACAATTGTTGTTTAACTAGGGCTGCTGAGCTTCTTGCTTTTTTGCAACCAATAACGTGCTGGAGAGTCCTTGGTATTATCTACACTGTAGATCTAGGCTTTTCCTGTGGCTTTTCTGCCTTTCCAAAACATGTTGAGCTCCAGTTTCTCCAGCTTGGCTTGCATTTAAAAGATCATCACATCTGGGAATATAGAATGATTTTCTTGCAATACTGTTATAGTGATGTTGTTTGTTATGAAACCAAGAGGTTAACTGTCTGGAATCAAGGGTAATCAAATACCGTGTAAGAATATCAGACAAGTTGTTCTCCCACGTGACTTTGTTCCACAACTAACATACACCACACGATGTTGACAATTTGACAATAAAGAGGACAGTAAACAAAAAAAGGGAAGTAATCACAAAAAGAGAGCTCTGGACAGGCTTATGATATTTTATCAAATTGACTCAGACGTGTAGTAAGTAAATAAACAATATGCTATTTATTAAGGGAATCACATTTACAGAGGGTTATTTTACATCTGGTTAAAAAAAATTATGGAAAAGAATCACGTTTACATCTGAAAAAAAAAGAATCTAGGTCCCAGTGGGGTGCCTTATTTTCTTCACTGACTAAGTCTGAGCGTTTGGTGGGTATGTGTGGTGATCTTCTTTCTCTTTATTATACTTATCGTAGTGTTCTTGTAGGATGTAGGCAGAGAGGACACTCTGCTGTGACTTCTTGATGAGGGGACGTGGTGGTGACTGATTGCACTGTGTGGCACTAGTGTCTTCAAGGATGTCTGGTTCACACTCAGGGGTGAAGATTCAGTCCCTGTCCCTTCTTGATTTTTCAGCTCAGCAAAATTGAGGGAGGGCGAAGCTAGGTCCTATGTTACTGACACTCTGCACTGGAGAACAAAGTAAGGGAACTATTAATCTCTTGTCTAAAGAGATTTTACATATATTAAGTTCCTCCCCAAAGACTTTTGGTCTCAGAGCATAGGCACACTTACCACTGAAGACTTTGACTTTCCAGTACACTGTATGTAAAAGATGTCTCAGTGACTATTGTCTAACAGGCTCTGTCCTCATCCTTCCCAGTCAAGTGCCTCTCCTCTACACTTAATATGTCTTACTATTTTCCACAATCAACAGTGTCTTGTAGTCTGGTTTATCTTTAGTTAATAATTAAGTCTTAATTATCTTTTAGCAAGGAACAACAGCTTTCATAATGTACACTTATAACAGAGTTGTGTTCTAATAAGGCAGCAATAATGCACAGTAATAAAATACTATAAGCAAATCATATAAGAAAATTAATCATATTTTATACAGGTATATAATGGATATGGAAGAAAACTAAATTCAATAGCATAAAATTACACTTGTATCATTAAGCAATAATTAAACACATAATTTTGGGAGATAACTCACCGCACAAGATCACTTCAGGATCACACAGTCCGAACTTGAATATTTCAATATATATATATCTTATATATGTGTATATTTTTTGTGTGTGAATAATTTGTGTTATATCCATGTAATATCATTATTATATTCACTTTAAAATATTATTATATAATGTAATGTATGTGTGAATGTATCCACATAATACTGTACTTTAGAAATGTGAGTCATGAGAATGTACCAGCATACCACTGTACTTTAGAAATATGAACTTTTTTTTTTTTTTCTGCTAAAAGACTTTTCCTGCCACAGAAGTGCGTAAGAAAGTGTTATTATTATTATTTCATTTTCCACCAAGAATGTGTTTATGTAATTTTTGTATTGATGATTGATGACACATTCAAAAATACAGATTAATTGTAGACGCATTGACAGCATGAGTGAGTGTCGGTATACAGAATTTATTTATTTTTATTTATTGTTTTATTTATTTTATTTTATTATTAATTTTTTCCCCCAATTACTAGCTTGTTTATTTTAAAAAAAAACCAAAAAACCTACTCATTTTTTTTTATTATGATTGCATACTGTAAATGAATGCTGTTATGTTAACTTTATAATGTTGCATGCCTTTAAATTAATGCTTAAAGCATCATGTGGGAATGAAAGGATATAGTATGCAAGATTAATGAGAGTGGAAGGGCAGAATGTTAGACGGGCCTGCGCGCCCAATTCTTTACCCTTCGAAAATAAAGTTCGTTCGTTCGTTCGTTCGTATATTCTTTAAAAGTCTCATGTACTTAAACTTTAGTTTCGGCTGCTTTCACGGTGTTCATCAAGAGTAAAGATAAGTTACATTTTCTCTGATAAATACACCGTTAGACCGGAAATAGGTGGTCGTCTGTGAGTCACGGGTTAATTGATGTCTCCCAGAAAAACATACCATTACCATCGCGTCTTCGCAAAACCCTACCTGGTGGAATCTAAATTGCCTGTTTTACGAAATTTAATACCAGAACTTCACCTGATCTAGCGTTCTCAGAGGAAAAAAAGGGGTCTTATACGGAAGACTAGAAAACAGTGTCAGGATGGACTGAGTAAAGGAATGTGGAAGAGAAAGGATAGACTGCTCCATGACAGATAGCCCCCCATTTAAGTTGGTTGTCAGACTAACAACGCGAGTCTATCTTTCTCTGTGCATTCCACCGCCTGTTGACTCTAACGACCCGTGTAATCTTCACACTATTCATTTACTTCGGCGATCCTCTCGGACTGCGATGCTGAGTCCGATGGTGTTTCTTCGATTGTGTCTAATTCTGCCAGCGTATGCCTGCTCAGAAAGTCTGCTCCCACTTTGATCTTCCCTGGGATGTATTCCACCTTGAAGGAATAGGGTTGGAGTAGTAAAACCCATCGCATGAGTCGTGCATTTAGTTTCTTTGACGCCGCTAGAAACATAAGTGGGGCATGGTCCCTTTGTGCTGTAAATTGTACTCCATAGAGATATGGCTGATGTTTTTATACCGCCCATACTAATGCAAGACACTACTTTTCAATTGTTGAATAATTCATCTTTGCTGAGTTTAACCTACGACTGGCATAGGCTACAGGAAACAACAAGTCAGATTTGTCATCATCTGTCTGCATCAGTGAAGACCGAATTTTAATGTTACATGCGTCTACGCGCAGCACAGATGGCTTTGCTAGGTCCGGTAGTCTCAGTATAGGTCGTAATGTCAGCTTGTGTTTAAGTGTAGCATACGCTGCTTCACAATCCGGAGTCCAAATTACTTTCTCTGGCTGGCCTTTTCTGGTCAGCTCCGTCAGCGGGGCAGCCAGTGTGTTAAAACCCTGAATAAAGCGCTGGTAATAGGCACAAAGGGACAGAAATGAACGGGTGTCTTTCTTGGTAATAGGACGGGGTGCTTGTTTTATTTTCTCAACGTTTTTATCCACAGGCCACATACAGCCATGAGTGATCGTGTGTCCCAGAAATTCTAACTCCTTGAAACCAATTAAACATTTACTGGGTCGCGCCGTAAGTCCTGTCTCTTTCAGTCGTCGGAAATGTTCCTCAGATGTTCCTCAAATGTGCTCGTTGCTATTAAAATGTCATCCATAAAGTTGTGGATTGCATTATTTTGCAATGGGGTGAGTAATTTCCTCATCATTCTGGTGAAGATACCCGGAGCATTGCTCAACCCAAATGGCAGAACATTAAACTGATAATGTCCTTCAGAAGTACTGAAAGCAAGCAACGGCCTAATTTCTTTCTTGACCGGGATTTGATAATAACCCTTGCTCAGGTCAATTTTTGTGAAGAATTTTGTCTTACTTAATTAGTTGAAGAGTCCATTGGGGTCAGGTAAGGGTTCTGGCTGGAACTCTGTCACAGTATTAAGTCGTCTATAGTCAATGCAGAGACGAGCTTCTCCACTAGGTTTTTGGAGGAGCACAACACACGCACTATAGGGTGATTCGGATTTGGATATTATGTTGGCGTTTAGTAGTTGCTCAGTTTCCTCATGCAATGCACTTGCTTTTGCATACGGTATTGGGTATGTTTTTACCCTGACAGGAGTTGGATCTGTCACTTTCATCTCAATCTCGACGAGATTTGTCAGACCCGGCCTATCTGTGAGCACTTCTGAGTGTTCTTCTAAAAGTTGTTTGACTTGTTCACCTTCTGCGCTCCCTAAAGTTGAGCTTATTTGCACATCCATGTGCGATTCTTGTGGACGAAGCGGATACTCAACATATATTTTGTCCTCATTATCCACTTCTGTGGCAACCGCCAGGGTCATAAGATGAGCTGGTTCGGGGTTTGGGCGTTCAACGTACTTTTTAAGAAGATTTACATGATAAATCTTATGTTTCCCCTTCTTGGAGATTTTATAATTAGTACGAGAAATCCTCTGCATCACTTCAAATGGTCCCTGCCAACCGATTTGAAGTTTATTGTTGCCACTGGGCAACAACAAAAGTACTTTCTCCCCAATATGTAATTCCCTGTCCTTGGCTGATTTGTTGTAATGTTTGGCATACTTACTACGCGCTCGTCGCAAGTTTGTTGATGCCATCTCCCAACCAACCTTTAAGCGTTCCTTGAGTTCCTGGACATATTTTGACGCCGTAACAATACTGTCGTCTGCACTTTCATCTGTCATAGCCCGAAGAAGAGCTTCAAGCGGTCCTTTGATTGGACGCCCGAACAATAAGGTGGCGGGAGAGAGACCTGTCGAAGAGTGTGGCACTTCTCGGTAGGCAAATAGTGCTGCAGGCAGAAACAAATCCCAGGTTTCTGGTTTTTCCTGAGCCAATTTGCGCAACATAGTGATGAGAGTTCCATTGAACCTCTCAACTTGTCCATTGGACTGAGGATGATAGGGCGAGGTGTGAATATGCTGTGTACGAAATACTCGGAAAACCTCTTCCGCTAACTTTCCCTTGAACTGTGACCCATTATCCATAAGTATTTGTCGAGGAAAACCTAGCCTGGTGAATATACTCACTAATGCTTCTGCTACATGCACTGAGTCTGATGAGGGTAGTGCAATGGCTTCACCCCACATTGTACATGTGTCGACTAGTGTTAAAATGCAGCGGTTCCTCCTTTTAGTTCTCAGAAGAGGTCCTATGATATCCACAGCTACTCTCTCGAAGGGAGTTCCTATTATTGGCATCTCTCCTAACGTTGCTGGGGATGTCCAATGTTTAGGTGCCACTCTTTGACACTGGGCACAGGACTTAACAAATCGGATGATATCTGCATTCATCCCCGGCCAATAGTAATGGGCTGATATGCGTTGCATGGTGGCATTTTGACCCATGTGACCACTGAATGGAAGTGCATGACCCATCTCCAAGATTTGGTTCCTGTACGTAGATGGAACGACTAGTTGCCCATGTTCTAGTCCTATGTTTCCTGCTCTACGATATATTAATCCCGATTTCATATAAAAGTTTCCTTTCTGCAGGGGAGTATTGGCAAATGGCAGTTTCTTGAAGCAGGAGGCCAGAGTTGTATCCTGTGTTTGAGCATTCTTTAACTCCTGAGGGAGGGGATTCTGCACAGGTGCTGGCTCCTGTTCACTCGCAGCTTTACTTCTGGTTGTCACTGCCGCAATAACAAGAGGTTCTTTTGGTTCACCTAGGAATACGTATCTACAACCCAAGATCAGGTCATAGATTGGGTCATCCATGACTGCTGCTCTGATCTGTCCTGACACAAAGCGGGATTCCACCTGGATATTTGCTATTTGCAGAGTCATTGTCTTGTCACCTTTTGTGGCTCCACGAAGTTCCACAGTGTCTGGTGTTACCTGGCCAGGGTCTACCAGTGATGAGGCGACAACTGCATCAAATTCCAGTCCCGTGTCATAGAGGCATAATACGTGCTGTCCATTTACCTTCACTGTGTCGGTAACGGACGGTCGATTGAGGCTATTCGTTTGCCTCATTGAATTCTTCTTTGGCGATTTTGTCTGTATGAATGCAGCATGTTGAGGAGCGGGTTTAATTTTACATTCTTGAGTGTGGTGTGTGTTTGTCTTACACACCTTACACCACTTCCTCCCCGTCTCCTGGTTAGTAGAGGTCCTCTCCTGTTTTATCCTATTATAAGTTTGTGATGTGTTCTGTGCTTTATGGGAAAATCCACTAGATTTAGGGTGATTGTCGGAACAGGGGTGTGTAGATGCTTTTGCAGGCATATCAGTATATTTCCGTCTTGTAGACTGAGCTTCTGCCAAAGCTCCCTGAAACCTTTCAGCCAGAGTGAGTAACGACTCAAGGTTTTCGGCCCCATGCTCTGCTAGGAACCTTCTCATATCTGGTGTCATTGTGTCCTTGAGTTGTTCCATAATAATCATTTCCTGAATCCCTTCCAGAGACTCAGGAAAGTTTCCTAACGTGCGCCATTTTTGCAGATAGGATTCGAGGCGAGATGCAAACTGTGCAAATGTTTCCCCTATGTCTTCTTCTGGCCCGACGAAACTGCTTCCTGTAAGCTTCTGAATTAAGTTCAAATCTTTGTAAAAGGGCCTTCTTTAGAGTATCATATTTATTTTGCTCAGTAATTGGCAACTTCATGTACACCTCATATGCTGTTCCACGCAATCCTTGTGAGAGTTTGAGCGCCCATTTATCTTTGTCCAGACCATACGACGAGGCAAATCGTTCGAATCTATCAAGGTACGTGTCGATTTTCTCGGCGCTGTTGGAGAAAATTTCTAAAGGAAATGACATAGCATTAGTTCCTGTAGCATGACTGGTAATTGTGTTACCATCTGCTGAAGGAGAGGCACCAGAAGATTCTAATGTACTGGGACTAGCCTCTACTTCAACTCTTCTAGCTTCTACGTCTAATTCCTTTAATCTAGTTTCATGCTGCCTTTCTTTTTCTCTCTCCTCTGCTTGTCGAATTTCTCTCCTCTCCTGTGCTTCTCTCTCTGCTCGCTCCTTTTCTAATCTCTCTTCTCTGTCAAGATGTTTATCGATTTTGGCGCTAATGAAACTCGTTAACTCATTACCTACCATCCCCATGTCCTTAGCGAATTCCATTAAACTAGATCTTACTTTGGCTAATTCAGCCATTGTTGGTGCTGAATAAATCTTGTGGGTAAATTATCTCCCAATATACAAGAACAATTTTTTTCCAAAGCAATAATGTTAGTCAGTGAATAGAATATGACTAATAGCACATTAACTCCATACACTCACTCACTCCTTAACTAAAATTAACTTCTTAGAAAGTTATTTGAAAAAGGAAAACCACCACACTACTAGCTTCAATTAATTCTTAATATCCTGTCCAGATGCTACAACGATAAAGTCTAGGGGATAGAAAAAGATTCTCACTCTAGAAGGTGAAGAAAAGCAATATTTTTGAGCAAAGGCAATGGTTTATGCCTCAGCTCTTTGCTATTCGTATCACCAGCGAGAGCTACTGTGCGCTAGGATACTTAAATCTCGAGGCGAGCCCCCACTTGTCACGCGTAGGGAGAGAGCAAGGTCGACACAGGTCAACTGCTCACTATAACACTAAGAATATAGATTGATTTTCTTGCAATACTGTAATAATGATGTTATTTGTTATGAAACCAAGAGGTTAACTGTCTGGAATCAAGGGTAATTAAATACCATATAAGAATATCAGACAAGTTGTTCTCCCACGTGACTTTGTTCCACAACTAACATACACCACACGATGTTGACAATTCGACAGTAAAAAAAGGACAGTAAACAAGAAAGGGAAGTAATCACAAAAAGAGAGCCCTGGACAGGCTTATGATATTTTATCAAATTGACTCAGACGTGTAGTAAGTAAATAAACAATATGCTATTTATTAAGGGAATCACATTTACAAAGGGTTATTTTACATCTGATGAAAAAAAAAAATATGGACGTTTAAAATCTGAAAAATAAACAGGAATCTAGGTCCCAGTGGGGTGCCTTATTTTCTTCCCTGACTAAGTCTGAGCGTTTGATGGCTATGGGTGTATGTGGTCTTCCTTCGCTTTATTATACTTATCGTAGTGTTCTTGTAGGATGTAGGCTGAGAGGACACTCTGCTGTGACTTCTTGATGAGAGCACGTGGTGGTGACTGACTGCCCTGTGTGGCACTAGTGTCTTTAAGGATGTCTGGTTCACACTCAGGGGTGAAGATTCAGTCCCTGTCCCTTCTTGATTTTTGGGCTCAGCAAAATTGAGGGAGGTCGAAGCCAGGTCCTATGTTACTGACACTCTGCACTGGAGAACAAAGTAAGGGGACCATTAATCTCTTGTCTAAAGAGATTTTACATGTATTAAGTTCCTCCCCGAAGACTTTTGGTCTCAGAGCATAGGCACACTTACCACTGAAGACTTTGACTGTCCAGTACACTGTATGTAAAATATATCTCAGTGACCATTGTCTAACAGGCTCTGTCCTCATCCTTCCAAGTCAAGTGTCTCTCCTCTACACTTAATATGTCTTACTATTTTCCACAATCAACAGTCTGTCTTGTAGTCTGGTGTATCTTTAGTTAATAATTAATTCTTAATTATTTTTCAGCAAGGAACAACAGCTTTCATAATGTATACTCATAACAGAGTTGTGTTCTAATAAGGCAAGCAATAATGCACAGTAATAAAATACTATAAGCAAATCATATAAGAAAATTAATAATATGTTATACAGGTACATAATGGATATGGAAGAACTAAATCCAATAGCATAACATATGTTTCTTATCATAGTCAACCACATACTTCTTCTGCAAATTACACTTGTATCATTAAGCAATAATTAAACAAATAATTTTGGGAGATAACTCACCACACAAAATCACTTCAGGTTCACACTATCAGAACTTGAATATTTGAATATATTCATAAGCACGTTATTGACTTTACACACAGTTGTGTACAATCTGTGTATATTCTTTAAAAGTCTTATGTACTTAAAATTTAGTTTAGGCTGCTTTCACGGTGTTCATCAAGAGAGTAAAGTAAAGTTACATTTTCCTCTGATAAATACAGTTTAAGACCGGAAATAGGTGGTCGTCTATGGGTCACGGGTTAATTGATGTCACCCAGAAAAACCCACCATTACCATCTCGCAAAACCCTACCTGCGGAATCTAAATGGCCTGTTAACGAAATTTAGTACAAGAACTTCACCTGATCTCGCGTTCTCGTAGGAAAAAAAAAGAAGGGGGTCATAGGGAAGACTAGAAAACAGTGACAGGATGGACTGAGTAAAGGAATGTGGAAGATTTAGGAAGAGAAAGGATAGACTGCTCCATGACACTCAGCTAGGCGTCGGAGTCTCTGCTCTAGGATTCCAGAGTAGATTTTACCAGGGACACTGAGAAGGGATATGCCTCTATGGTTTCCACATTGTCGATTGTCCCCCTTTTTGAAAATTGGTGTTATGATGGCAATCTCCCAATCCTTTGGTATGGTCTTGTTGCACCACGCTGCCTGTAGGACCCTTAAGAGTAATAGGTCGCCTGATGCTCTGCGGAGGTTACACAGACTATAACTGTCTATTTTGTTTCCTACAGAGGTTACACAGACTATAAATGTCTGATTTGTTTCCTGCAGAGGTTACACAGACGATAAATATCGGATTTGTTTCCTGTGGAGATTACAAAGACTATAAATGTCTGATTTGTTTCCTGCAGAGGTTACACAGACTATAAATATCTAATTTGTTTCCTGCAGAGGTTACACAGACTATAAATATTTAATTTGTTTCCTACAGAGGTTACACAGACAAATGTCTGTTTTGCTTCCTGCAGAGGTTACACAGACTATAAATGTCTAATCTGTTTCCTACGGAAGTTACACAGACTATAAATGTCTGTTTTGTTTCCTACATAGGTTACACAGACTATAAATGTCTAATCTGTTTCCTACAGAGATTACACAGACTATAAATGTCTGTTTTGTTTCCTACAGAGGTTACACAGACTATAAATGTCTAATCTGTTTCCTACAGAGGTTACACAGACTATAAATGTCTGTTTTGTTTCCTAAGGAGGTTACACAGACTATAAATGTCTGTTTTGTTTCCTACGGAGGTTACACAGACTATAAATGTCAGTTTTGTTTCCTACGGAGGTTACACAGACTATAAATGTCTGTTTTGTTTCCTACATAGGTTACACAGACTATAAATGTCTGTTTTGTTTCCTACGTAGGTTACACAGACTTTAACAGGGTAGTAGCATTTGTCAGTCTGTGTAGTAACATTTGTCAGTCTGTGTAGTAACATTTGTCAGTCTGTGTAGTAACATTTGTCAGTCTGTGTAGTAACATTTGTCAGTCTGTGTAGTAACATTTGTCGGTCTGTGTTTGGTCTGTGTAGTAACATTTGTTGGTCTGTGTAGTAACATTTGTCAGTCTGTGTTTGGTCTGTGTAGTAACATTTGTTGGTCTGTGTAGTAACATTTGTTGGTCTGTGTAGTAACATTTGTTGGTCTGTGTAGTAACATTTGTTGGTCTGTGTAGTAACATTTGTTGGTCTGTGTAGTAACATTTGTCGGTCTGTGTAGTAACATGTGTCGGTCTGTGTAGTAACATGTGTCGGTCTGTGGCACTTGATAACAGTGTTGAGTACCGCATCATTTCCCCTTGTGCTCCTTATTGAGCATGGAACCACACCTGCAGCTGACCTCTTGCATGAGACCTGTACCACAGACAGTAAAACAGATCACTACTTGTGAAAATGTAATAAAAAAATTATGAACAACAGAGAATCCCAGTATTCAAAATTTTTTAAGTCACCCGTAGCTGTAGAACAAGTTTTGAAATTAGACAAGCCTAGCAGACCACACAGTACAGTCACGCAGTGTTAACAAGAACACAAATTACACAAATTTATGATGGTTACAGTATAATAAGAATGGAAAGGTCCAATAAAGATTTAATAATACATTATTATTAATATTTAATAAAGGGTAAAGTAATTATAAACTGATATGTCCCCAGTGAGTGTGTAAAGTTTACAGCTGCATAAAACTACACAACTGGTCTTTGAACACACTGTGTAAACAGTCATCATCAACATTAACCCCAATCAGCTTCCTACAGAGCGGGGGTTGGCAACACAGGTGCTTTTGGGATCTACTTTATTAACACTGACACTCTAAAGATCTACTATATATACTGAAGCACATTAAAAACGCACCACTATTATATATACTGATGCCGAGAAGCTGGGAAAAAAAAGTGTGGGAATGGATTTTCCCTGTGTTTGTCATGCGGTAGAGAGCGAATGACTGCTGGAATGGAAAGTGCATGATTCAACCCACGGGTTTGTGTACAGACAACATGAAAACAATGAAAGTTACACGTGCAACACGATTCCCAACAGCTATGACCCTGAAAATGTGTACGCGTTGTGGCAGTATACTCGGTACAAAAAGGCCGTTGAGACAAAACACCCAGTACATGTGCTTGAAATGCCACGACTATCTGAAAACGACGGCCAACGGGTGGGTGGGGGGGTCTCCCTCTGTTTGCCTTACCCTGGGGATTCCAGAACACATGTAATGCTATCACCTGTTTTCTTCAGTATGTGTCTAGTTCAGTGCCAGCATGTTTTTCTTATGTCCGGATCCATTGGCACTAGTCTGTGTTGTTGATCTTGCTGTACCATTTGAATCATTATATTGTGAACCAGCAACCATTTACAGAAGTATGTCCTGCTAACTAATTACGACATCAGAGTCATTCTCCAGTGGATACCAGGGCACACAGACATACCAGGCTACGATAAAGCAGACGGACTAGCAAAACTAGGAGCAAGCATGATTTAAACAAACTCTCCAGCAAACATGCAGATAGCTAAACGAATACTCCAAAACAACTTCAAAGAGGAATGGCTGAATCGATGGGCAAAAGGGTCTACTGGATGTGCCTTGTATAATGCAATGACCCATCCAAACAAATATTACAACATTAATGACCTACAATGTGTGGAGCAGAGCACAATCTTCCAACTAAGAACAGAACACACCAGACTCAACAAGCACTTAAATTAAACCCACACATGAGCCTAATTGCCGCAACTGTACCCATCCGTATGAGACAGTTCATCATGTGCTGCTCACTTACCCAGGACTCTCCACAGAAAGACGACAGTTATTGCCGGGCTCCCCAACAATCACAAACACTCTATACAGCACCATTCAACAGCTACAGAACACAAGTAAATTCTTCAGCTTGGCATTGACTGCTAGAGATCGACGAGCTCAGCAGCCCTAGTTAATCAACAACAACAGAAGTATGTAACTTGTTGGTTGTCATTTGTACAAACAATACCTGTTCAGAATAAGGTCACAATACATGCCTAAAAATGCAGGTCATGTGACCAGTCTGCTCCAGGTTACACTAATACAGGATGCAGCATAAATCACCATTGTGCTGCAGCATTTATGCCCTTTCTGCATCTTCGAACACTAAATAATGTTTATCATGATGTACAGTGTTATGCTGCATTGACGAACAAAAGAACTATTGACAGTAGTTGTTGTCATAAATCGGCAACGCATCATAAATCTATGCCTTGACACTCCGTACAGCAGAGAAATGGCACTTCTTCTTATTCCATTTTTACCATCTCACAACAGAGTTACAGGGCTCCGGTTTCAGAATGTGGCTGCATCACACTCCAGTCTACCAAGCTGTAAATGGGGACATGACTGTGCTCTTGGGTTAGGGAAGGCAGTGGCACAGAGCAAAGAAACTGGTCACCCCCCCCCACCTCATAAAGCTAAACCTAATATAATAAAGTCTTTTACACTTCACTCCTCTATGGCTGTATCATGCAGTGGGATTTACTTATAATTTTTATTCTATGTGTAATAGGACTCTTCTTTATTGAGCCATCACTGTATCCACTCCAGAGATTAGAAAGACAAAAAATAATATCTTTCTTCATCAGATGTTAATGGTCCATTCTCTAATGCTACTTACATTCACATGACCTTTTTCATTTTGTGAAGACTTGAGAAGCCATTACATGTTTTGTTTTAATGTGTAATCTTCTGGATTTTTATATATTTAATAATTTTTAAAAATTTAACAACGGCCAACTCATGTAAATTTTAAAAACGCTTTTGTTGAAGCTGGATGCGTATGTGAGTCAAAAATTTTTTTTTCTTTTCACTGGAGCATGTTTAGACAGAAAGGTCTAGCTCTAACACATTTCTGTGGCTCTTTTTATAAATGTTGTATTTATTTTTTTTTGAGGGTATAGGTTGTTTGTATGTTCACTTCTGTTAAGTCGAAAATTGTGCTGTAATGTGCCGGTTATGTATGTTGCTGTTCAATATGTGTACAGCTGTTGGGAACTGGGTTTTTGGATGTTGGCTGTTTGTTTCTCACCCGTGTGTTACCGGGGCCCGAAAGGGGAGCAAAGAATAGTAACACTGTCCCCTGCCAAGCATGTCGTAGAAGGCGACTAAGGAGGGTTGGGCATGGGGCCGGTTACCCCATCCTGTAAAAAAATTTGAACCACAAAAAACTTCAACAAATATGGACAAGTCAAATAAAGAAAATAAAACACAGCCATCCAAGACAGGGGAAGGTCCTCTCGCTGGGAGGCGTATGATGCAACACAGAGAAAGCCAAAAGGAGTCTGTGTTGCTGACTAACCTTCTTTCTTCTAGGAGAACTTCCAGATTTGGCACCTGGAATGTTCGGACATTAAACGAACAAGGGAAAGTGGCGCAAGTAGCAGCAGAAATGAGGGAATACAAAATCGAGGTTCTGGGAATGTGTGAAACAAAGTGGAAGGGGGTAGACAGGAAGAAACTCATCACAGGTGAATTGGTGCTGTCCTCAGGACATGAAGATGAAAGTTCACACCACAGTGAAGGCGTAGCTCTTATGTTATCTAAAGAAGCACAGAAAGCACTCATTGAATGGGAAGCTGTTGGACCCAGAATAATAACAGCTACTTTCAAAACAGCTAAAAAGAAAATTCATGTAAATGTCATCCAATGTTATGCACCAACTAATGACAAAGAAGAGTCTGTGAAAGAAGCATTTTATACTAAACTACAGGAAATTATGGATAAAGTAAAAAGAAAAGACATCACAATTTTGATGGGTGACATGAATGCAAAGATAGGTACAGTCAACACCGGATTTGAAGAAGTCATGGGAAAACATGGGCTAGGAGTAATGAATGAAAATGGAGAACTATTCGCAAACTTCTGTGCTTCAAATCAACTGGCTATAGGAGGAAGCATGTTTCCACATAAGAGAATACACAAGGCAACATGGATATCACCAGACCATAGAACAGAAAATCAGATCGATCATATATGCATAAACAAGAAGTTTAGATCATCATTGCAGGATGTAAAGGTATATAGAGGAGCAGATGTGGCATCAGATCACCATCTTCTGATAGCCAAAGTAAAAATGAAATTCAAGAGATATGCAACAATGCAAAATTATAGACAACAGTTTAATGTAGGACAGCTAAGAAATCAAGAAACAAGTGACACATTTGCGGTCACAGTATCTAACAAATTCCAAGTGCACCAACAGCTGGAAGATGTAGAGAATACAGAAGACTATTGGCAGCAGGTCAAAACTGTATGGAAGGAGACGTGTGAAGAAATACTGGGGAAAAGGGAAAGACAACAAAGGAAATATGAGAGAACTGTATAGCAGCACAAAGAAGTTAACAGGGAAATACAAGCAAACAAGTTGCCTCATAAAAGACAAGAATGGGAAACTGCTCAGCAATATACAAGAGCAAATGAAGAGGTGGACAGAATATTTTGGGGACCTTCTCAATAGATCAGCTCCACAAAACCCACCGGACATCCAGCCAGCAGAAGAAGAGCTACAAATTAACGGGGAAAGACCAACGAAGGAAGAAATAAAGAAAGCCATAAAGCTTCTAAGAGATGGAAAAGCATCTGGACCTGATGGCATTCCAGCAGAGGCCATCAAAGCAGATATCGACACGGCTACAGAGATGTTATATAAATTACTTGGTAAAGTCTGGGAAAAGGAAGAGATACCAGCAGAATGGAAGGAAGGATATCTGGTTAAGTTGCCTAAGAAGGGAAATTTACAAGAGTGCACAAATTATAGAGGAATAATGTTACTATCAGTGCCAGGAAAAGTATTAAACAGGATTATCCTTGAGAGATTAAAAGAGTCTGTAGACAAGAAACTGAGAGATGAACAAGCAGGTTTTCGACAAAACAGATCATGTACAGACCAGATAGCCACTTTGAGAATAATAGTTGAACAAAGTCTGGAATGGAATTCACCACTATACATCGGATTTGTGGACTACGAAAAGGCATTTGACAGTAGACAGAGAATCACTTTGGAAATTGATGAGGCATTATGGAGTTCCCCTGAAGATCATTAATTTAATAAAGAAAACATATGAAGACATGACATGCAGAGTTCTTCATGAACGACAGCTTACAGAACCGTTTGGGATAAGAACAGGAGTGCGACAGGGATGCCTCTTGTCTCCATTTCTTTTCTTGCTGGCAATAGATTGGGTTATGAGATCATCGACAACACACAACAGAAATGGAATCCAGTGGACTCTGACTAAGCAGTTGGATGATCTGGATTTTGCTGATGACTTGGCTCTTCTGTCCCATAACCGTAATCAGATGCAGGACAAATTGAAAACACTTGATGAGAGGTCACAGCAATTGGGTCTGAAAATACACAGGAAAAAGACAAAAATAATGAGAATAAATGCAGGTAATGATAACAGGGTTGAACTTGAAGAAACACCAATACAAGATGTAGAATCGTACACATATCTTGGCAGTAATATAGACAAAATTGGAGGGACAGACAGTGATATCAAAATTAGAATACAAAAGGCAAGAGGAGCTTTCATTGCATTGGGAAATATATGGAGATCAAGAGAAATCGGATCCAACACGAAAATAAGAATATTCAACTCAAATATGAAGTCAGTCCTATTGTATGGCTCGGAGACATGGAGAACAACAAAGACAACAACCAAAAAGCTACAGACTTTCATAAATGGGTGCTTGCGTAGAATAGAGGGATTAAAATGGTATGACAAGGTTACCAACGTGGAACTGATGACAAGAACTAGACAAGTGCCAGTGGAACAAGAGATGAGAAGAAGACGATGGCGATGGTGATATGAGTAAATATCATATCATGTCGATCACTTCCTGATATATATTGTTTACACACGGTATCCCGTGGTTGCAGGAAGTGACGTCTTGACTTCTGCCCTGAATTATCGGCAGACGGCAGTTTCGATGTGGGACGAGCTAGCGTCTCGAACGAGGAGTCTGCTTGTGTCGTTTGACCAGTACGCACGGAATGTGTCCAGTAGGACCGGCTTTTAAAAATGTGTTAATTGCCTTTGGGCATTTTGATATTTCACCTGCAAGATCGATTACCATCACTGCCTTATGCTTTCATCTAACAGTATAATGTCAGTTTAGTCTTAGCAGTGTGTATTGGAAATTCTTGGGCACGTAAGTTGACTGTTCCATTAAAACTGTGAGGAGCAAAATCAAGGAAAGTAGAGACATGTGCTAGTAAAGGCTAAGATGTCATATGATACTCAATGGAGTAATATGTATATTAAATGGATGTGAATTGTGCCAAGAAGTTGTGCCTTGTTATTGAGTACCTGAGGTGCGGGCCAGGGAGATTATGTGTGACCGGCCAAACATAAAAATATATATATTAATTCCTGAAACGGAATATGCAAGGACAACCCTGGAAGGTATTCAGCAGGCCATTGTATTAAGGAGTGTCAAGCCTGAAGTCTAATGCACTCTTACCACAGGACGTCGGGAGGACGGTTCCTGAAAGGATAATCATTCTTAAGATTTACCCGCATCAGTTTCTGGGGGCCAAAGCCATTGGATGCCTAACAGCGCCTAACGAATCGGGGACTATTTTTTCAAAATGGCGGCACGCATCGTCTGCCAGACTGTTTTAATAAATGGAAGGGATTTCCATCATTATAAATGTGCCTCAAGCTGTCACTAAGTTATTAAAGTGACCTATTATTACACAGAAGTCATAGGAACTGACTATCTTCATTCAAGAAGCAAATATTATATCAAAAATCATGGACCATATCGATGTCCTTCGATGTCAGCATGAAGCCATTCTAAACCTAACCAGATACTAGGCTTCAATCATCGCTACCTCCTTTGCTTGTCGAAGTCTCAAGAAGGAGTGGTTTCTCGGCAACAGATAAGTCTATTTATTGTTACATGCAGCGTGGCTGTAAATATAATCTGTTTGCCTGATCTCTGACTTCGCCATATATGTGTTTTCATTACGTGTTTTTGATTTTGTAACTAGCGGGCTGGTTGGAAGGGACTTGGTTTGTGATCATTCAATACCGCGAAAGCTAGGTCGAATGAGCAAATCAAGCGTTCTATAAGGCAGTATCTGTGTGATTCAGATAGAGGACCCAGCATACTCTGCTGGTTGTATAAAAGTTTGCCTCTATTGAATTTAACAGATCCATTTTTGTTAGCTGTGTAGTCATGTTTATCTATTGTTTGTTCTCATAAGTACTGTCATTGTTATATTTTATTTAGTTTGTTGCATTATTGTTTGTAATATTGTCTAGCCTCATCTTACTATCATTTATTTCATAGATGTCATAATTGTTGTGATATGCGTCTTGTCTTGTCTATGTGTAATAGAGCATTAGTTTAAATTAATTCATATATATTTTATAGTTATTCCTTTGTTTTCCCATTTGTATTTCCTTTAGTTGCTCTAACCCTGTCTTGCTGTTCTCACTTGTTGTGGTTCTATTTTTTTTCATTACTCCATATTGTTTAGCTGGATACATCTACTATTGCAAGTATAAATTGATCTGAGATTGGTGGAGTGAATATTGAATATAGCTGACATATTCATATATATAAAAGTTAAAATATTGTGTATTATTGATAAACACAAAAAATAAGCAACCATGACTTCATTAAAGGATTTATTGAAGATTGGAAAAGAACTTAATTTGGAGGGTCCAGCTTTGCAAGCTTTTATTGATAAAGAAGTAAACAGACAAGAAGAACTTCGCAAAGAGGAATTGGCAGAAAAAAAGAGACAAGAGGAACTTCACAAACAAGAAAAAGAAATTGAATTGGCAGAAAAAAAAAGGAGACAAGAAAAAAGGAAGAATTGGAGAAAAAAGAGTTGGCTCTTGAAAGAGAAAAAATTAGCCTATGCTAGAGCTCAAGAAGAGAGTAAATCTCAACAAGCTATAAGGTTAGCTGAGATTGAACTGGAAAAATTAAAATTACAACAACCACTGTTGCATCCTGGGGTAGGTGAAGATAAAAGTAAAGATCATACTACTGCCATAAGGATTAATTTGCCAAAATTTAACGCATCCATAGATGACATTTCATGCTTCCTAAATAGGTTCCAAACTTATTGTGAAGAATATAGGATTGACAAATCTACATGGACATGTAGACTTATGAACTTATTGGTTGGTGAACAATTAACTGTAGTCTCCACTTTGGATGACCAGACTAGAAAGGATTATGAAGCTGTTAAGGTCATTTTATTGCAGAGGTATCAATTGGATGATGAGGGCTATCGTCAGAAATTTCGATCTTTGTACCCTGATTCTGGAAAAGATTTCACTGAATTTATTTCAGCTGTTAAACTGAATTTTTCTAGATGGATTGAACTATCCAAAACTGAAAAAACTTTTGAGGGTTTGTCAGATTTAATTCTAAGAGACAAGGTTTTGTCATCTATTAGTTCTGATTTTCTTGCGTTCCTGCAGGAAAGAAAACCAGAGAACCTGACTAAATTACAAACCTTAGGACGTCAATATCAAGTTGCTCATCCTAATAGAGTACTGAGCAAAAACAATGTAAGAGACTCATTACCGGCTGCATCGGCCAGATCATTCCAAGAAAATGCACCTAGGTATAGATCTAACAGCATGGATAGAAATCAAAGATTTAAACCATCACATAATTACAGTCAAAATAGAGGTAGATACAATTTTAACAAATACCAACCTCAAAGACATTGGAATTCATATCAGGAGGATAATTTTTATCCACAAACCATATTTAAGTCCAACAACTGGCAAAATAAAGGAGATTATAACTCAAAAGCAAATAGAGGTCAGAAATCATTTTATAGAGGAAATGATCAAAATGCAAATAAAAGATCTTATCATAACAATACTTCCAGACAATCAAGAAACACTGAAAGTACCAATGCCATTGTTCATGATAATAATCAGAACCATAATGATATTGTAGCACATGCAAATTCATGCAGTGTAGATTTAGCAAATAGTGATAACTGCACTAATTGCAATTCTTTATTTCGGCCTCAAGGAGTGCCAAGATTATTATGCGGACACCCTCTCCCAGTCATGTCATCTTTTGAAAGTACTGGTTCATTGATCTTGAACAGAGGTTTTGTCAATAATAAATTAGCATCTTTACTCAGAGACACGGGCAACCACCGTTGGAGTGCGCAAGGCCTTGGTTGATAAGGTGGATTATACAGGAAAACAAGTGAAATGCATCACTTTTGGTGGAACTGTGGAATATTACCCCACAGCAGAAGTGTTTTTGGACACACCTTATTTCACAGGACGAACACTAGTATGCCTCTTGGACAATCCAATTGCTGGAATTATTATGGGAAACATACCTAAATTGCATGAATGTACACAGGAAGATATTGAGATATGGGAAAGACAACACTTATTATGTTCAAATGCTGTGACTACCAGAGCTCAGTCTCGCATGGACAATGATCATCACAAACCAGTCATTGATGTGTTACCTGAAGATATAACTGAAGATATCACTTCAGAAGATGAAGTAGAAAAGGAAAATAATGATGATGATATAAGTCATTATCAACAGGAAAATAATGATGATATTAAGATAAATATTGTTAAGAATGATGATGATGACAATTTATTTCAGATGGAGCTCATTGATAAGGAAACCTTTATACAAAGACAGAAAGATGATATTTCCTTAAAAAAATATTTTCATATTGCTCATTTGAATGATGTAATGATAGATGACTGTGCAAAACACTGGTATACTATCAAAAATGGAATTTTAGTAAGAAACTGTCAATTTGCTAATTCCTTAAAGAAACAAATTATGGTACCAGCTTGTTTTCGACCATTCATTTTACGACATGCACATGACATTGAATGTGCAGGACACTTAGGTGTTGCTAGAACAAAACAAAGAGTTTTGTCATATTTTTTTGGGCCCGGAATTACGAAAGACGTCAAATTATTTTGTCGTACATGTACCATCTGCCAAAGTGTGGCAACAAGAAAACCAAAACATGATGCGCCCATTCAAGCATCTGATATTTCTTTGCGTCCCTTCGCAACGATGGCCATTGACATTATTGGCCCTTTAAAGGTGACATCAGCCAGAGGTCATCAATATGTGTTGACCTGCATTGATATGTGCACACGCTGGCCAGAAGCTATTCCTTTAAAAACCATCACCACAGTAGATATTGCTGATGCATTATTTTTGATTTTCAGTAGAATAGGCTTTCCTGAAAACATCCTATCTGATAGAGGAACTCAGTTAGTTTCAGATGCTATGAAACAGGTTATGGATATGTTTGGGATTCAAAGATCCCTTAGTTCAATATACCATCCTCAGTCGAATGGGAAAATAGAAGTCCTCAACAGATCTTTAAAGCAAATGCTACATAAGGTTACAATTAAATATCCTCAAAATTGGGACAGAAACCTGCCAGCTATATTATTTGCTTATCGGGAGATAAAAAACGAACATACAGGCTTTAGTCCATTTGAATTGGTTTTTGGCGCCCGACCACGCGGCCCAATGTCTATATTAAAACAACTTTTAATTGGTGCTGCGATGAACACGGAGGTTCAGACCTCATATCAGTATGTGGTCAATTTGAGGAAAAAAATAATAGACGCATGCCAGATAGCAGTAGGTTCATCTGAAAAGGCAAAGCTTAGGGCGAGGTTATTTATTAACCAAAACCGTAAATTACGCCAACTTTGGCCTGGTGATGAAGCTTACGTATTATTACCCAGGAGAGATAACAAATTATTAGTCTCATGGAGAGGACCTTACAGGATTGTGGAGAAACTGTCTGATGTTGATTATATTGTCTCAGTAGAGGGAAAAGAGAAAACTTTTCATATCAATATGTTACAGCAGTTTCATACACGTCCACCATATCTGAGACCAGTCTTTGAGGCTCTTGATCAATCTGTCTGTCGTCATTCTTCTTTGGCTGTCATACAAGAAGAAAATTCGGATTTGACTGATGGTAATGACTCATTATTGGTATTACCTAGTCTTCACTACTTGTCTACTGAAAGTTGGAAGGATGTTGATATATCTTCAACTCTATCTTCTTCCCAGAAAGAACAGGTTACTTCTATCTTACGTTCTTTTACTGATGTCCTTACTGATGTCCCAGGACACACTGATATCATCGAACATGATATCATTCTGACAGACTTTCAACCCATTAAGTTGAAACCTTACCCTATTCCTATACATTTACAATGTCAGGTTAAAGAGGAACTAGAACAGATGGTGAAATTAAATGTCATTTCTCCATCTCATTCCCCTTATAGTTTTCCTATGGTTTTGATCAGGAAAAAAGACAAATCTATACGTATATGCATAGATTTTAGACGTCTAAATTCGGTCACCATCCAAGACGTGGAACCAATGCCCGTGTTGGAATCTTTATTAGATAGACTAGCTACAGCTACATTTTTTTCTAAATTTGATCTATCTAAAGGCTATTTTCAAGTACCATTAAAGGAACGATCCAAGCCTTATACTGCCTTCGCAACTCCATTAGGACTCTTTCAATTTAACTATATGTCTTTTGGTTTAGTTAACACACCTGCGACCTTCGTTCGCATGATGAGACGACTCTTCTCTGACAGAGACGACCTTATTACTTACATTGACGACATTTGTCTGTTTCATCAATCATGGGATGAACATTTGAAGGGTATTCAATCCTTACTTACCACTCTACGTCGTCATAATCTATCTGCACGTCCATCTAAGACTAAAATTGGATTTCAGGAGATTTCATTTTTAGGTTATAAAGTAGGAGGAGGTTTTTTGAAAACAGAGGATACTACTATCTCTAGGATTCTAAACCTGGATATGCCTAAGACCAAAAAACAAGTTATAAGTATTCTAGGGCTCCTAAACTTTTATCGTAAGTTTATCCCTAATTTTGCAGAGTATACGTCTGTATTGTCATCACTGGTGAAGAAGGAGTCACCAAATAGGTGTGTTTATAGTCATGATGTTAATGTGGCCTTAAATAGATTAAAATGTCTGTTTTCCAAGTTGCCTATATTGAGATTGCCTGATCCATCTAAACATTTTACTCTTACAGTAGACGCTTCCAACATGTCAATTGGAGGTGTGCTTTTGCAAGAATGGAAAGGCTGTTTACATTCAACACTGTATGTTAGCAGGAAGCTAACGCCGACGGAGCAACGTTACTCGGTCATCGAGAGAGAGCTACTGGCTCTTGTGTTCTGCTTCTCCAAACTTCAACGCTACCTGCTTGGTGCAAGTTTCACACTCGAGACAGACCAGAGAGCACTGTCTTACCTGAAAACAGCGAGATTCAAGAATGCTAAAGCAGCGCGTGCCTCACTGGCCCTTCAACCCTACAATTACCAGATTAAACCCATCGCAGGAAAGTTGAACGTGATGGCCGATGTGCTATCCAGATGTATGAAGCATCCAATATCGCCAGTTGTATCCGCAAATGCTGCTTCAAGTCAACTGTGATGCTCAATAATAACACTACTTCCTTTGGGACAAGTCAGGAATTATTTCGCAAAGGTAGCATCACGAACTAAGGAACATACCTTCTTTTAACTCATATTGCATACTTCAAATAGTACAGCCACATTGCTTCGTCATGCACTTAAACCGTTTGAAAAACTAGAGACATTATGCCAAGCAACATGATGATGATGAATTTCTGTACATCCAAAATCAAGATATATATTCAAGCGTTCGTCACATGATGTCTAATGCAATTGCTCAAGAACAATACTTTGTTGCTTCATGCACAGTGTACAATGACTTTTGGCAGTATATCAACCCAAGTCGGTGCAATTCAGATACTTTCTTACATTTTCAAAAAACTTTTTGCACGAATGGACTATCTCAAACATTGTGTAGAAAGGGAAGTAACTAAAATTACTGACTACAAAGTTCAAAAAGGGACATAACCAACAAATGACACGTCATCACATACGTATGAAATTCTCAGGTACAGAATGAACAATAGTATCGGTGTTGCATATGATATTGCATGGAAGACAAACATCGACAACCAACATAGATGGAAATTGGATTTTTTTCTTCAATGAACTATTCCTTTCCGGCATAATGTATCACTAATGTGCAAACTAATGACTCACTGAAACTTTGGTTCTTTTAAATACTTCTACAGGAAGAACTGTGTTTGGTCTAACATGGCCATTTTTATTATCACTTGTTACATTACATTGGTTCATTGATGTATCATTATATCAAATGAATTACAGTGGTGCTTCCACTTATTATAACTTATATCCTTCATATGTATAGATATTAAGTAATATATCTTCATATGACATCTCACTAACATTGTCATTCACCACATGACATTGCATACATACAAATGTTAATAACTATGTTGACATATTGTCACAGTCACCACTTATATTTTAACTTGTCTGCCTCATATGTTCTATTCTATCTTTGATTGCTATTATGCATCTCATTTGATAGATGGGTAGACTTACATACCGACACGACTTAGGGCGTTTGTTGACATGGTATGCTGTGTGAGTGCCATGACTGACATATTGACTTTTCTTCACTGCCTTCTATGTAATGTAGTTACCTCACATTTGTGTCAAAAGAGCGTCCGCTAACGATAATGGTTTAGTATGTTATTACTAAATACCACACCTTATGTGTTAAATTGTCGATTATGGAGCACGCCTCTAGGTGCTATCATAATGATGACAGTTGAGTATTTGGATATTGTCACATGGTTTCTCCAGTGACCTTGTAAGATTGTACTATGAAAATAATGAAAAGTTCCTTTTCATTATTTTAATCCGGGGGAGGGGGGGGGAGTAAATGATATGAGTAAATATCATATCATGTCGATCACTTCCTGATATATATTGTTTACACACGGTATCCCGTGGTTGCAGGAAGTGACGTCTTGACTTCTGCCCTGAATTATCGGCAGACAGCAGTTTTGATGTGGGACGAGCTAGCATCTCGAACGAGGAGTCTGCTTGTGTCGTTTGACCAGTACGCACGGAATGTGTCCAGTAGGACCGGCTTTTAAAAATGTGTTAATTGCCTTTGGGCATTTTGATATTTCACCTGCAAGATCGATTACCATCACTGCCTTATGCTTTCATCTAACAGTATAATGTCAGTTTAGTCTTAGCAGTGTGTATTGGAAATTCTTGGGCACGTAAGTTGACTGTTCCATTAAAACTGTGAGGAGCAAAATCAAGGAAAGTAGAGACATGTGCTAGTAAAGGCTAAGATGTCATATGATACTCAATGGAGTAATATGTATATTAAATGGATGTGAATTGTGCCAAGAAGTTGTGCCTTGTTATTGAGTACCTGAGGTGCGGGCCAGGGAGATTATGTGTGACTGGCCAAACATAAAAATATATATATTAATTCCTGAAACGGAATATGCAAGGACAACCCTGGAAGGTATTCAGCAGGCCATTGTATTAAGGAGTGTCAAGCCTGAAGTCTAATGCACTCTTACCACAGGACGTCGGGAGGACGGTTCCTGAAAGGATAATCATTCTTAAGATTTACCCGCATCAGATGGATAGGACACACACTGAGGAAACCTGTTGATAGCATTACAAGGCAGTCCTTGTTCTGGAACCCCCAGGGCAAGAGAGGCAGAGGTAGACCAAGAAGCACATGGAGAAGAGAGTTGGAAACAGAGGTGAAAATGATGAGGAGAACATGGAAAGAACTTGAGATGATGGCACGTGACAGGAGGACTTGGCATGTGTTTGTTGAAGGCCTATGCTCCTTTGGGAGTGGAGGGTTATGAATGAATGAATGTTTGTTTCTGGCATGTTTGCAACTGTTGTTATTTGTCTTACTTGTTC